>PVLC010024214.1:0-24903 GCA_004027655.1 Graphiurus murinus
CGCGAGTGCGCATCTGCTTTGGCTCTCCTTGGTGCTCCCGGAGTGCTCCGGGCCATCCCCGAGGTGCCTGAGGCTGAGTGGTGTGCTGGTCGGCCCCCGTTCCCGGCGTCCCTTGCTCGGGTCACTGCCGTTCGGCGGTTCCCCTCGTGTGGGGCTGCCGGAGAGAGACCTCGAGGGGGGTTCGAGGCGGCAAGAAGCGATGTGTCCTGCGCTTTGTAGGGCCCTGCCGTCCCTGCGCATGCCCGCGCACCACACTGCCACTGAGCGTGTGCCCGGGGCATGAGCGACCGCGGCAGGCTCTTGTTTCCATGTTCCCCCCCGCCATGTGGTAGGGGTCGAGTCTCAGGTGTGGAGGAGCCCCCAAGGCGGGCTCTGACACCGTCCGCGAATGCTCAAGAGTGCCTCGTTCCTTGCCTGTACCGCAGACACCCCCCGACTCGCCCCTGGATGCTTTGCGCCTCCCAGGGAAGAGGCTTCTGTCACCCTCAAGCAAGAAAGAGCCTTCTCTAGTGATCAGTGACGGACGTGCTTCCCCCCAGATGGGGGGGTTCCAGATCCCCCTCCGAATGCAGCCCCCATTCTTCTGTGCACACAGGCCGACGATGTTCCATCGAGGCTACCGGTGCATTGTAGGCTGAGGCTGCCCTCCTTGCCCCTCCTTGCTGTGGGGCGGGAGGGGTCTGCCGGCCCCAGAGGTGGGGGCTGCGTGCCTGCTCTCTCGCCTACTGTGGCCTGTGCCTCCCCCCTCCGAGTCGGGTAGGGTCCCGCTCGGCCTTGGCCGCCGGAGCCGTCTGACACGGAGGACATCCCGCTCCTCCATACCCACCGAGTGCCGGTGGCTCTCTGCCCGCTCCTGCGCCCGGCGGACCATGTGTAGGCGTGGACCGGCCCGCCCAGGTCCCCTCAGGGTGGACCCTCGGAGGGGAAGGCTTGCTTCCCAGAGCCGGGGTCGGGGATCCTTCTGTGGCTCGCCGTCTGCTCGAGGTAGGCTACTTGCCTGGCTTTCGGCTGGCTTAGGAAGGTGGTGGAAGTCGCGGTGGATGCGGCGGGGGCCTCCGGTGGTGGAGTCGTGTCGTGCGGGTCTCATGGCTTGCGAGGTTTCTCCTGGGTTTGCCTGGAGGGGGGCCTGTACGGCATCGCAGGCGTCTCGGGACTCCCACTCGTGTGTGGCGGTGTGATCCCTCGAGTTTTCCTGGCGGCCGGCGTGTGCTCTTGAGGCTTCCCTTCGGGGGGATTCTGCTTCCGCGAGCTCCCTCTCGTGTGCCTCCGCCGTGCATGGTGTCTTCCCTGGCCCCTGCGTGCTGCTGCCCTCCCCGCCGCCATGCAGAGCCTCCCCGTTAATGTGCGTGGATTTTGTGTGACCCCGTCGCCTGCAGTCCCCGAGACCCGTCCCAGGGTGTCTGTGGGTGTGCCTGGCATACAGTGCCGCATTGTGAAGACATGGGGTGACCATTGGGGCGGGGGTTGAGAGGTTTTGATGGGGGCCCGCAAGCGACGGCTTGGCGGGAGTTGGGGCCACGGTCCCTCGGCCAGGTTGCTTCCGGTGCGGGCTCACCGGGGGGACCCCAACGGGTTCGTCCCGGGCGACGCAGGACCCCCAATACGCCTGGAGGGTGCCGTTGGTGAGATCCCGCGTGCGACCCACCGGTGGCCAGCCAGGCCTCCCTGCGGCCCCGTCCCTGCAGAGTGCCCATGGGGGGGCCGTCATCCTGTGCCTCGGGCCGATTTCTCCCAGCTGCTCCTTCTTTTCTGCCGTTTGCTGGCGCATCTGGGGAAGTGAAGCCGGTGAGGATGCCATTTTGCATGCCGAGAGCCGTGGCACGGCGGCTGGGCACCTGTGGCCCTCACGGCATTTTTGTGCTCTCGCGAGACCAGCACAATGCGATTTGGCCACTCCGGGGCCGCCGCGGGTATGCAGGGCAGCTTTGCGTCTGCCCTGCCTTCTGGCCAGATGGCCGCTGAACTCTTTGCAAGGTAGAGCCTGGGGTACGCAGGGCTGCGTGACACCAAAGGGCCTCCCGATGCCTTCTGCCTCTCAGCCAGCCAGTTGGCTGAGAAGGCGCTTTTTGCAAGGCACAGGCCGCAGTCTGTCTGCAGGGCAGCCTCGATCCTGCCCTGGCCTTCTGGCCAGAAGGCCGCTGACCTCTTTGCAAGGCAGAGCCGGGGGCACGCAGGGCTGCGTGGCACCAAAGGGCCTCCCGATGCCTTCTGCCTCTCAGCCAGCCAGTTGGCCGAGAAGGCGCTTTTTGCAAGGCACAGGCCGCAGCCTGACTGCAGAGCAGCCGTGGCCTGCCCCGGCCTTCTGGCCAGATGGCCGCTTACCTCTTTGCAAGGCAGAGCCCGGGGCCCGCCAGTCTGTGTGGCAGCAGGGCCCTCCGTTTGCCTCCCCGAGCTCCCGTCTTCTCGCGAGATCGGGGGGAACGTGATTTTGCCAGGCCGAGGCTGGTGCGGGCAGCCCGGGACCCTGGGTTCCTAGAGCTGCCAAAACGCATCCTCGCCGGCTTCGCTCTCCCCCCCCAGGTAGCCCCCACTTGGGGGGGAGAGCGAAGCCGGTCAGGATGCCATTTTGCATGCAGAGAGCCATGGTGCGGCGGCTGGGCAGCTGTGGCCCTCATGGGATTTTTCTGCTCTCGCGAGACCCGCACAACACGATTTGGCCACTCAGGGGCCGCCGCGAGTATGCAGGGCAGCTTTGTGTGGCCAGATGGCCACTGACCTCTTTGCAAGGCATCGCCGGGGCCACGCAGGGCTGCATGGAACCAAAGGGCCTCCCGAAGCCTTCTGCCTCTCAGCCAGCCAGTTGGCCGAGAAGGCGCTTTTTGCAAGGCACAGGCCGCAGCCTAACTGCAGAGCAGCTGCGGTCCTGCCCTGGCCTTCTGGCCAGATGGCCGCTGACCTCTTTGCAAGGCAGAGCCGGGGGCACGCTGGGCTGCGAGGCACCAAAGGGCCTCCCGATTCCTTCTGCCTCTCAGCCAGCCAGTTGGCCGAGAAGGCGCTTTTTGCAAGGCACAGGCCACTGCCTGACTGCAGAGCAGCCGCGGTCCTGCCCTGGCCTTCTGGCCAGATGGCCGCTGACGTCTTTGCAAGGCAGAGCCCGGGGCACGCCAGTCTGTGTGGCAGGCAGGGCCCTCCATTTGCCTCCCCGAGCTCCCGTCTTCTCGCGAGATCGGGGGGAACGTGATTTTGCCAGGCGGAGGCTGGCGCGGGCAGCCCGGCGCCTGGGTTCCTAGAGCTGCCAAAACGCATCCTCGCCGGCTTCGCTCTCCCCCCCCCCAAGTAGCCCCCACTATGAACACATCAAAGTCAATCACTAAACTGACTTTGAGAAGGAGGGAAGAGGATGGAGTGCGGCAGGAATTGGGGAAGGGTTAAATGAGAAATGTGTGCATGGATGTCTTTACCTATACTAGCTTGTACCTAACAAAGATGTGTAATTACAATGCACCAAATAAGGGAAAGATCAAAAAAAAAAGAACACACAGAAATATTTCTGGGCAGAATTAAGAACCCAATTAAAGGAAAAAAAATAAGATAGGGCTAGGGATGTAGCTCAGAGATAGAATGCCCCTGGGCTCAATCCCCAGTACCACAAAAAATAAATAATTAAATGGAGAGAATCAACAAAATTTAAAGTTTTTCTCTGAAAAAAATTAATAAAATTTTATCTAGACTGGCAAATAACTAGACAAGAAATGAAAATTGGGGCACTGTTAGTGACCTTGCAGAAATACAAAGGATTATGGAGCCTGTGGTGACACAGGCCTGTAATCCCAGCTCTTGGGAAGCTGAGATATGAGGATTGCAGGTTCGAGGCCAGCCTCAGCAACCTTATGAGGACCTCCACAAGTTAGCAAAACCCTGTTTCAAAGTAAAAAATAAAAATAGGGTTAGGGATGTAGCTCAGCAGTAGAATGCCCTGGTGTTCAATCCCCAGTACCACACACCAAAAAAAAAAAAAAAAGATTATAAAAGAACAATACAAATAATTATAAACCAATAAAATGGACAAATTCCTAGAAACACACAAGTTACCAAAACTGACTTAAAAGAAATAGAAAATCTCAACAGACCTACAGCAAGTAAAGAATTTGAGTCAGTAATCAAAATCTCTTTAAAAAAAAAAAAAAGAAAAAGAATTCAGGACCAGATAATTTCACTGGTGAAAGAATTAGCACCAATAATTTTCAAACTCTTTCCAAAAACATAGGAGGAAGAGATACTTTCCAACTCATTTTATGAGGCCAGCATTACTCTGATATCAAAACCAGATAAAAGAACACAAGAATAGAAAATAATAGCCCAACATTCCTTATAAATATAGATGCAGAGTGAATCCAACAACATATTAAAGAGATTATACACTATAAATAAATAAAGTTTGTGCTAGGAAGACGAGTGTGGTTAGATAGGAAAATCAAGCGATATACCACATTACAAGAACAAAAAGAGGAAACAAAACTCTTTATTATTTCATTTAACACAGGAAAGAGAAAAGACATTTGACAAAATACAACATTCTTTCATGATTTTAAAAAAAACTTTTGTTGGATTAAAGATGGAAAAACAGAGGAAGACAGCATATCTCAGGTGCTCTGAGACTCAGAACTCAACCAGCTGCAAGACTGCTTCCTGGCAAGAGAAGAAAAGCAGTCAGAACTCAACAGAAGAAAGACAGTTGAAATGCAGTAGAATTGGACACAGCACAGAGAGCAGAGGACTAAAGAGAGCTCTTGGCATCTCACCTGGCGAGCAGAGAGTGGAGGTGCACAGTCTTGGTGAGCCCTTCCTGAGGCTGGTGGCTGTCAGGACGAGCAGCCCTCAGAGACTAACTCTAGCAAAGAAGAAGCAGAATCTTGTCAAGCCAGTGACTACATAAACTATCATCAAAAGCAGTCACTCTCCTATCCATGCTCAAATACTTCAAGATTCAACTCCACAGACCACCCAGCAAGACTGCCCAGCAAAATTCTGCAGCTGTAGCTGAACTTGGATTGAGAAACACCAGAATCTTCCTGTGGAATTCCAGTGGCTACATCCTGTCTTGTCAAGAACACAATGTATCTACAGACCGACTGAGCAAATCACCCAGAGAAATCCAGTGACTACAGCTGAACTCTTCTCTGCCTGCAGAAACCCAAGAAGCACTCATCAAGATGGTGAGTTTAAAAAGCATCAGAGCAGGAGCCTGTGTGGCTAAGTGACTTACCTGGCAGTGAAGAGACCCATGGAGTCTGTGAGTTTGCAAATCATCACTGTGGGGTGGGATCTGGGCTATAGTCAGACACAGCAGAAACATGAGTTATCAGACAATCCCTAGGGACAATTGGGCTGGGGGGACATAGGGTTGGCAGTTCACAACACCCCTGCAAGGTCTCCGGCAATCACCACAGGACCACCAGCCATGGTGTCTGTGGTTTGAAATAACTCAGCCAACCATGCTGTAGGCTCAGAAGATTATAAAGTCATGCCCACTGGTGTTTAGATGTTAAAAGGACCAAGGACAGAGGTCAAAAGGTCTCACATGATTGTAGCTGCCCAGAACAGCAGTGGTGTCCCTGGGGCTAAATAACTGGGCTACCCAAGCCCTAGGCTCAGAACAGGAAAATATCTCTCTGCTAGAGCTTGGGACCTGAAGGCAGGGAGGTCAGGGGCCAACAGGGGTTTGTGTGATCACAGCTACAGGCTGGAAACTCAACACTCTCTAACAGCAGAGATTGGGCCTGGTGTGCATGCATGCCAGTGACTGACAGCCCCATGTGATCACAACCAGAAAATCAGCTGTGGTGTCCCTGAGCCATGGAAGCTCAACCAGCCAGGCACAAGCTCAGAATATAGCAATCTCTGTCTCTGGTGAGCTTAGGCACCATATCCACAGAAGCTGGAGGTCAGCACTTTGAAGTTTCATTGATTCACAGCCAGCCGAGCAGCAGTAGGGTCTGTGGGGAATGAGATCCCAACTAGCAGGCTGAAGGCTCTGAGTGGATCATCATAGTCTGTGACCCTACAAAGTTTGGGCTTGGGGAGCATGGTGATCTGCAGCTAATCAGAGACTTCTGTTGACTAAGAACTATATCTCATTAAAGAGGTTTTGGAGGACAAACTCAAAAATTTGATTATACGAGACAGATTCATAGAGGCAAATATATATCCCCAGCATAGGCATTATCATAAAGGGATAAGAAATAGACACAGGACTCTCATACAAAGAGGAAGAGAATGCCAAGACATCAGAAACAAACCTGAGAACATGAGAATGAAGACCAGTGAAGAAACAGTAAACTCCCACAACTCGACAACAAAGGAGATCACCAATACTGAGCTGAAGGAAATGCCAGAATGAGAATTCAGAATTTTGATTTTCAAAAATGATCAAAAGCCTAAGAAATGAAATCAGAGAAAATTTGCAGGTAATGAAAGAACATATGAATAGAGAAATTGAGATATTAAGAAAGAACCAAAAGGAGGCTCTGAATGAAATGAAGGAGTCAATAAATGAATTAAATATCTCAATAGAAACCACCTCTGGCAGGCGAGGCAACATGAAAAATAGAGTCTCATTCTTGGAAGACAGCTTAATTCAAAATTGACCACACAGTCAACAATATATAGAAGATAATACAACAACACAACCAGACATCTAAGAAATAAATATGGGATAATATGAAAGAGCCTAACTTAAGCTGGGCGTGGTGGCGCATGCTTGTAATCCCAGCATTCGGGAGGCTGAGACCGGAGGATCTGGGTTCACAGCCAGCCTTAGTGAGACTCGGTTTCAAAAATAAAGAATAAAAAATAGGGCTGGGGGTATAGCTCGGAGGTAGAACGCCCCTGAGTTCAATCCCCAGTACCGCAAAAAAAAAAAAAAGAAAAGAAAGCCTAACTTATGGATAATAGGCATTGAAGAAGGTCTAGAAGCACAAACCAAGAGTATTAGAAAGCTCTTCAGAGAAATAATATCAGAGAATTTCCCAAACATAGAAAAAGACTTGGACATCCATGTACAAGAGATATTCAGAACACCACCAAGACAAAATCAAAGAAGAATTTCCCCACTCCACATAATAATAAAAATGACTGACATAGAGGCCAAGGAAAGAATCTTAAAAGCATCAAGAACAAAAGAATGGGTGACATTCAGGTGTAAAACAACAAGAATCACTCCAGACTTCTCGGCCCAAGTATTGAAAGTTAGGAGGGCCGGGTATGATGTAATCGAGATCCTGAAAGAAAACAACTTCCAACCAAGACTGCTATACCCAGCAAATATATCATTCAAAATTGATAGAGAAATAAAAACCTTCTCAGACAAGCAGAAACTAAAAGAATTCATGACCACTAAGCCAGCACTAGAGAAACTACTTAAAGAAATAAAATACAAAGAAGAAAAAATAAGTATAAACCAAAACCAGAGAAGAGTCAAATTCCACCAAATGAGCAACTAAGTAAAGGAGAAATAGCACTATATCAAAGAAAAAATATAACTCAAGATGGCAAGAAACAAAAATCATCTCTCAAAAATAACATTGAATGTCAAAGGTCTAAACTCCTCAATTAAAAGACATAGACTAGCCGGGCGTGGTGGCGCACGCTTGTAATCCCAGCATTCGGGAGGCTGAGACCGGAGGATCCGGGTTCGTGGCCAGCCTCAGCTACCTAGTGAGGCACTCCGCAACTTAGTGAGACTCGGTTTCAAAATAAAGAATAAAAATAGGGCTGGGGGTATAGCTCGGAGGTAGAATGCCCCTGAGTTCAATCCCCAGTACCGCCAAAAAAAAAAAAAAAAAAAGACATAGACTGACAATGTGAATTAAATAACATAATCCAACTATATGCTACTTGCAAGAAACTCACCTTACCACAAAGATATCTATAGGCTAAATGTGAAAGGATGGATGAAGATATACCATAGAAATGGAGACCAAAAACAAGCAGGGGTAGCAATGCTCATATCTGACAAAGCAGGCTTTAAGCTTAAACATATCATAAGAGACAGAGCAGGTCATTTCTTACTAATAAATCCAACAAGTAGATGTAATGATAGCAAATATTTATGCCCCAAGTGTGGGTGCACCCACTTTTATAAAACAAACTCTTTGGGATATTAGATTTCAAATAGACCCAAATACAATAATATTGGGAGACTTCAACACACCATTCACACTACTAGATCTATCTTCCAGGCAAAAGATGAGTAAAGACTCTTCAGAGCTAAAGAACACTATAAACCAAATGGACCTAACAGACATATACAGAACATTTCAGCCAACAACAGTTAAATACACGTTCTTCTCAGCTGCTCATGGAACCTTCTCCAAAATAGACCACATCTTGGGCCACAAAGCAAGTACCAGAAAATTTTTTAAATGTAATATAAATCCCTTTATCTTTTTAGATAATAATGGAATGAAAGTAGAAATCAACAACAGAAAGACCAAAAGAAATTACATAAATACAAGGAGATTGAATTATGCACTTTTGAATGAGGACAGGATCAGAGAAGAAATAAGGGGAGAAATTTAAAAATTCCTATAATTAAACAAAAATGAGATACAACATACCAAAATCTATGAGATACTTTGAAGGTGGTTTTAAGAGATAAATTTATAACACTGAGTGACCACATAAAAAAAAACAAAACAGAAAGTCTCCACAATAAACAACCTAGTGACACACCTCAAAGACCTGGAAAAACAGGAACAGTCTAATCCCAAAGCCAGTAGAAGGCAGAAGATAGTTAAAATCAGAGCAGAAATCAATGAAATAGAAAACAAAACTAATACAAAAGATCAATAAGACAAAAAACTGGTTATTTGAAAACATTAACAAGATTGATAAACCCTTAACTAACCTAGCCAAAAGAAAGAGAGAATGACTCAAATTATTAAAATCAGAAATAAAAAAGGAGACATCACCACCGACAGTGAGGAAATCAGAGGATCATTAGAAACTATTTTGAAAATTTATATTCTAATAAACTGAAAAACATAGATGATATTAACAGATTTCTAGACACATACAACCTACCTAAATTGAACACAGAAGATATAGAAAACCTAAACTGACCAATAGCAAGCAAAGAAATAGAAACAGCAATAAAAAACCTTCAATCAAAGACAAGATCAGGTCCAGATGGATTCCTAGCTGAATTCTACAAAACCTTTACAGAATAATAAAATTCAATACTTCACAAGTTATTACGTGAAACTGAAAGAGATGGAATCTTTCCAAACTTCATCTATAAGGCCAGTATCACCTTAAGACCAAAACCAAATAAAGATCCCTCAAGAAAAGAAAATTACAGACCAATAGCATTGATGGACATAGATGCAAAAATTTTAAACAAAATACTAGTGATACACATTCAAAATCATATAAAAAATTGTACACTATGACCAAGTTGGTTTCATTCCACGGATGCAAGTCTGGTTAAACATATGCAAATAAGTATATGTTATTCGCCACATATACAGAACTAGGAACAAAAAAACACATGATCATCTCAATGCTGAAAAGCATTTGACAAAATCCAACACCCATTCATGTTTAAAAAAAACACACACACAATGCAGAAAATCAGAATAGAAGAAACTTACTTCACCTTTGTTACGGCAATATACAATAAACCCAAAGCCAACATCATATTGAATAGGGAAAAACTGTGGGAATTCCCTTTAAAATGAGGAACAAGACAAGGATGCCCACTATCACCAGTCCTTTACAATATAGTCCTTCAGACCCTTGCCAGAGCATTAAAGTAAGAGAAGGATGTCAAAGAAATTCAAATAGGAAGAGAATAACTGAGATTATCTCTAGTTACAGATGACATGATCCTATATTTAGAAGACCCAAAACTTAACCAAAAGACATCTAGAGCTGATTAACCAATTCAGCAAAGTAGCAGGATACCAAATTAATCAAAACAAACAAAAAAAGAATACCCTATAGCTTTTTTTTATGCCAACCATGAATCCATTGAGAATGAAATCCAGAAAATAATTCCATTCACAATCATCTCAAAAACAATAAAATACTTAGGAATAAATCTAACCAAGGAAGTAAAAGACCTCTACAATGAAAATTACAAAACACTAAAGAAAGAAATTGAAGAAGTTCTTAGAAGATGGAAAGACCTCCTATGCTGTTGGATATGCAGAATAAATATTATCAAAATAGCCATTCTACCAAAAGTGATCTATAGAGTCAATGCAATCTCTATCAAAACACCAATGTCATTCTTCACAGACCTAGAAAAATCAGTCATAAATTTCATATGGAGAAACAAAATACCAAGAATAACCAAAGCAATTCTCATCAATAATAACCATGCAAGCCAGAGCATGATGGCGCACGCTTGTAATCCCAGTACTTGGGAGGCTGAGACAGGAGGATCTGGGTTCATGGCCAGCCTCAGCTACTTAAGTGAGGCCCTCCGCAACTCAGTGAGACAATGTTTCAAAATAAAGAATAAAAAATAGAGCTGGAGAGGTAGCGCAGAGGTAGAATACCCCTGGATTCCATCCCCAGTACCGCAAAAAAATAAATAAATAAAAATAAGAACCATGCAGGCGGCATCACAGTTCCTGACTTCAAATTATACTACATAGCTATCGTAATAAAAACAGCATGGTATTGGCACCAAAACAGACACATAGACCAATGGACAGAATAGAGGATACAGAAAAAAATCCACACACTTACAGCCAATTGATTTTTTTTTTTTTTTGAGGTACTGGGGATGGAACCCGGGGGCATTCTACCTCCAAGCTACAGCCTCAACCCTATTTTTTATTCTTTCTTTTGAAACAAGGTCTCACTAAGTTGCAGAGAGCCTCACTAAGCAGCTGGGGCTGGCTGCAAACCCGGATCCTCCAGTCTCGGCATCCCAAACGCTGGGATTTCAAGTGTGCACCACCACGCCCTGCTCTAGCCCATTGAATTTTTTTTTTTTTTTTTTTTTGCAGTACTGGGAATTGAACTTAGGGGCATTCTACCTCCAAGCTATACCCTCAGCCCTATTTTTTATTCCTTATTTTGAAACAGGGTCTCACTAAGTTGCGGAGTGCCTCACTAGGTAGCTAAGGCTGGCCCCAAACCTGGATCCTCCGGTCTCAGCCTCCCAAATGCTGGCAAGCATGCGCCACCATGCCTGGCTGCCAATTGATTTTTGACAAAGGTGACAAACACATGCATTGGAGAAAAGACAGCCTTTTAAACAAATGGTGGTAGGAAAACTGGTTATTTATTTGTAGAAAAATGGAATTAAACCCTTACCTCTCACCTTGCACAAGAGTCTATTTAAGATGGATCAAAGACCTGGAAATTAGACCAGAGACTTTGAAGTTACTAGACAAGGGCATAGGTCCAACACTCCAACATATAGGCACAGGTAGAAACTTCCTCAATAAGACCCCGAAAGCCCAGGAAATTGAAACAAGAATTAATAAATGTGATGACATTAAATTAAAAAGTTTCTGCTTATCAAAGGAAACCATCAAGAATCTAAAGAGAGCCGGGCGTGGTGGCGCACGCTTGTAATCCTGGCATTCGGGAGGCTGAGACCAGAGGATCCGGGTTCTCGGCCAGCCTCAGCTACCTAGTAAGGCCCTCTGCAACTTAGTGAGACTTGGATTCAAAATAAAGAATAAAAAATAGGGCTGGGGGTATAGCTCAGAGGTAGAATGCCCCTGGGTTCAATCCCCAGTACTGCAAAAAAAAAAAAAAAGAATCTAAAGAGAGAGCCTACAGAATGGCAAAAGATCTTTTGTCAGCTATCCCTCTGATAGAGGACTAATGTCTAGAATATACAAAATACTTACAAGACTCAACACTAAGAAAAACAAATAACCCAATCAAGAAATGGGCAACTGAACTATATAGACACTTCACAAAAGAAAAGATACAAGTGGCCAATAAACACATGAAAAATGTTAAACATCATTAGCATTCAGGGAGATGCAAATCAAAACTACACTGATATTCCATCTAGCCCCAATCAGAATGGCAATCATCAAGAAGTCAAACAACAATAAATGCTGGTGAGGATGTGGAGAAATAGGAACTCTTCTACATTGTTGGCAGAATTGCAAACTAGTTCAGCTGCTATGGAGATCAGTGTGGAGATTCCTCAGAAAGTTGTGAATGGATCCACCAAATGATCCAGCTATACCACTCCTGGGTATCTTTCCAAAGGGACTGAAATCAGAAAATTATAGTAATATATGCATATCCATGTTGATAGCAGCACAATTCACAATAGGCAAATTATGGTGTCCATCAACATATAAATGGATTACAAAATTATAGGAGATACACACAATGGAATTCTACTCAGCAATCAAGAAGAACAAAATTATGTCATTTGCAGGAAAATGGTTGAACTTGGAAAACAATATGTTAAGCAAGATTAGCTAGTCACAGAAAGTGAAGGTCATATGTTTTCTCTCATATGTGCAAGCTAGGGAGTAATCGGGATACTAGAGGGACTTCAGATAATGGAGGAAAAACTCCAGAGGAGCAAGGAGGGTGGACTAGGAGAAGGGGGAGAGGGAGGGCCAATGAAGGCACTTTGCTTTCATTGATGTTATGTATATATGTGAGAACACCAATGTCAGTCTCAGTAACCTGTATGGGGGTGAGGGAATGGAGAGGGAGCTGGGAAAGCTCACCAAGAGCTGTGTGCACGTATGTCATTATCACTATAAACTACATTATGATGTGAAACTATAATGTACTGATAAAACTATTTTTAAAACTCTTAAAACTGAGTTGGGCGTGGTGGCGCATGCTTGTAATCCCAGCATTAGGGAGGCTGAGACCAGAGGATCCGGGTTTGCGGCCAGCCTCAGGTATCTAGTGAGGCACTCTGCAACTTAGTAAGACCCGGTTTCAAAATAAAGAATAAAAAATAGGGCTGGGGGTATAGCTCGGAGGTAGAATGCCCCTGAGTTCAATCCTCAGTACTGCAAAAAAAAACTCTTAAAACTAGGAATATAAGAGAAAAGAGAAATTCTCAGCTTGAGCATATATGAATATATGAAAAATCCATAGCCAACATTATACTTCATAGCAAAAGATTGATGGTTTTCTCCCTCAAATCAAGCACAAGACAAGAATTTCATGTTCACCACTGCTGTTCAGTCCTGTACTGGAAGTTCTAGCTAGAGTGATTAGACAAGAAAAGGAAGTAAAAGACATCCACATTAGAAAGGAAGAAGCAAACACTATCTCAATTCACAGACGTCATGATCTCATATATAGAAAATCCCAAGAATCTACTTGAGTTAATAAACCAATGCAGCAATGTTATAGATTAACATTCAAAAATTAAGCCGGGCATGGTGGCTCACGCTTGTAATCCCAGCATTCGGGAGGCTGAGACCAGAGGATCCGGGTTCGAGGCCAGCCTCAGCTACCTAGTGAGGCACTCCACAACCTAGTGAGACTTGGTTTCAAAATAAAGAATAAAAAATAGGGCTGGGGGTGTAGCTCGGAGGTAGAATGCCCCTGAGTTCAATCCCCAGTACTGCAAAAAAAAAATTAGTTGTGCTTTTTACACACCAATAGCAAACAATCTGAAAACAAAATTAAGTAAATATCTACATTACAATAATGTAATATTTTCCAAAAGAATAAAATACATAGGACTAATTTTCACCAAGAGGTGAGAGACTTGCTCCTTGAAACTGCAAATCATTAACTGAAAGAAATTAACGAATACTCAAATAAATGAGAACACAGCTTATGCATATGGATTGGAAGATACCAGTACTGCTCAAAGAGATCTGCACAGTCAATCTCCATGAATATCCCAATGTTTTCTGCAGAAATAGAAAAATTCATCCAAAAGTTCATGTGAAATTTCAAGGAATACTAAGTAGCCAAAACAATCTTTAAATCAAGAAGTACTCACACTTGCCAACTTCAAAACTCACTACCAAACTACAGTAATCAAAACAGTGTGGTACTAACAAAGAGGGTAACAAATAACATAAAAGAATACAAATAAGAGTCCAGAAATAAACCCATACATGTGTGACCAAATGATTTTTCATGCCAACTAGGTTGATTATAATAATAGTGGTAATAATAATAATAATAATAATAATAATAATAATTAATAAACAGAAAGTAACAAGTATTGGTTGTGGAGAAATTCAAATCTTTGTACATTGTTGGTAGAAATGTAAAATGGTGCAGACCCTGTAGAAAACATTTTGATAGTTCCTTAAAAAGTCAGACATAGGCTAGTTATGGTCATAGATGCCTGTAATCCCAGTACTTGGGAGGCTGAGACAGGAAGGTCACAGGTTCAAGGCCAGTCTCAGCAACTTATCAAGGCCTTCAGCAATTTATTGAGATCCTGCTTCAAAATAAAAAATAAAATAGGGCTTTGGGTAGAGCTCAGAAAATGCCCCTGGGTTCAATTCCCAATACCACGAGTATGTGCACACACACACACACACACACACACACACACACACACACACGCACAGGGTGAAACATAGGATTACTATATGATTCAGTCATTCCACTCCTAGGCTTATGCACAAAAGAACTGAAAAAAAGGATTGCAATAAATACATGGATGTACAAGTTCAAAACAATGCTATTCATGATAATCAAAAGATAAATAGCCCAAATATTCATTAATGAATGAATAAACAAAATGCAGTGGAGTATTATTCAATGAGGTGTTGATATATGTGTAATATGATTTTTTTTCGGTACTGGGGATTGAACTCAGGGGCATTCTACGTCCGAGCTATACCCCCAGCCCTATTTTTTATTCTTTATTTTGAAACCGAGTCTCTGAGGCTGGCCATGAACCTGGATCCTCTGGTCTCAGCCTCCCGAATGCTGGGATTACAAGCGTGCGCCACCACGCCCGGCTTGTAATACGAATTTTGAAAACATGTTAGAGAAGCCAGACACAAAATGACAAATATTGTATGATTCCACTTAAATGAAATATTCAGAATAGATAAATCCATAGAGACAAAACACTGATCCATTGTTGCCAGGGACTGGGGGAAGACAGCAATGGTGAGAAACTGCTGAAGGTGGGGGTTGAGGGGTTTTCCTGGGGAGCGAGAGAAATGCTCTATGACTAGACAGAGATAGTGGTTGTGCAACACTGCAACTGTAATTAATGCCACTGAATTGTTCACTTTAAACTGGTTAATTTTATGTTATGTGAATTTCACCTCAATAAATTATTAAAAATAAAAAGCCACCTGAAGTATATTTTTCTGTAAATTTGCTGTTTCCCCAAAAACACTGTATTAAACATTTATTTGAATACAAAAATGAATTCCAAATTAAATAATTTTCCTTCTGGAGAAAGGCCCAGAAAAATAATATAGAGCTGTTTATAACTCATTGTTAACTTGCATATACTGCTGAATCCCTGCCATGCTTCTGCATAATGCAGGTCCGTCAAGTGTTTGATAGGGAGCCATTCATTTGGAGCCATTTTTCCAAAATAGAGGATGTTATTCACAGAGTAACTGAGTATTTATAGTTAAATGCCAACCTTTGTTTTCAGTTTATGGGAAGATTCCTTTTGGAAAGCCCCAGTTTGTGGCTTAGTAAACTGAAGGAGCCTAAGGACACTTTTCACTGGTGATTAATCATTCCTTCTCCTTAAAGTCAATGCTTATAGAGCAGCATAATAATCTGCAGGGCTGTTGTAACAAAATACCAATAACCAGGTGCCTTAACAACAGAAATGTATTTTCTCAGCCAGTTCAAGACCAGCCTCAGCAACTTTGCAAGACTCTCAGCAACCTAGCGAGACCCTGTTTCAAAACAAAAAAGAAGGGGCTGGGTAGGTAAAACTTGGAAGTAGAATGTCCCTGGGTTCAATCCCCAGTACCACAAAGGAAGAAAAGAAAAAAACAAAAACGGGCACCATGGCACACACTTGGAATCCAATTACTTGGGAGTCTGAGAAGAGGATTGCAGGCTTGAGGCCAGCCTCAGCAACATAGCGAGACTCTCAGCAACCTAGTGAGACCCTGTTTCAAAACAAAAATTTAAAAAAGGGCTGGGGGTGTAACTCAGAGGTAAAATCCCCCTGGGTTCAATACCCAGTAAAACACACACACACACACACACACACACACACACACACACACACACACACAGAAATTATTGAATGAGTTTAGAAAGAATAGTGAAATGAAATACACCAAGCACTGTGTGCATGTATGTTTGTATCACTTTGAATCTCACTGTGATGGGTAATTACATTGTACCAATAAAAATATTTTTAAAAAAAGGAGTAGTGAAATGTATATGTATGTCTTTAAGCAAATTGCTTTTTTCATTAGCTAAGATTCTGGAGGTGGGGGTTTAGGAAGAGAAGAAACTCAGTCATACTCTAATTTTGTTCCCTCTTTAATGTATACATTTTTTGGCAAGAGTTTGAGCTCAATCAGCACTCCTTTTGTGAAGGGGGATATATGAGATGGAGAACTGGGTAAGTGTCTATGGCAACAGCAACACGGCCTCTGCGTGGCGTTCTGAGGGAGGACGGCACCTCAGTGTGTGTTATCTCATGGCAGAGGAGCGCCACGCACGCCTGGAGGAGGAGGCAATCAGCCTCCATTTGTCTTCGCTAAATAAGGATTCTTTTTCTTTCCATGGAAGTTCAGAGCTTTTCATTTTTTGTCTTGCTTATCTACACAAATGCTCACTGAGGGCGCATATGACTTGGAGAAGATTCTCACAGTTCATAATTGCTTTCTCTTTCTCTCTTGTTAGTTATATGTTGTGAATACTGTAGGAAAGCTGAGTTGTTAACACTAATTACCTTAATCCTGATTTATTATTCAGCTTTGGAAATGTCAGTTTCCATATGTCTCTGCCTCTACACTTAACTTTCAAAGTTTTGGGTAAGATAATATATTATACATGTATTAAAATTTTAAAGGAACAACTGATTCCAATCTTACACAAATTTTTCCAGATAATAAAAAAGGAAGACTAAGTCACAAGTCATTTTATAATCTTAATATAACCTCAATATCAAAACAAGAATCTGGGCACAGTGGTACAAGGCTATAATCCCAGACACTTGGGAATCTGAAGCAGGGGGATTGTTAGTTTAAGGCCAGCCTGAGCAGTTTAATGAGATCCTGTCTCAAAATAAAAACTAAAAAGGGGACTGGTGGTATATCTCAGTGGTGGAGCACTTGCCTAACATGCATGAGGCCTTTGATTTGATTCCTGGTACCACAAAATTTTAAAAAAGGAATTTACAAGAAAAGAAAATTCCAGGCCAAGCCAGGAGTGATGGCGCACACTTGTAATCTCAGTACCTGGGAGGCTGAGACAGAAGGATCGCAGGTTCACAACCAGCCTCAGCTACTTAGTGAGGCCCTCTGCAACGTAGCGAGACTGAGAACCTATTTCAAAATTAAAAAATAAAATAAAGTAAAGTAGGTCTTGGGGTGTAGCTCAGAGGTAAAATGCCTCTGGGTTCTAAAAAAAAAATCCATTTGATTACCTAGAAACTAAGGCTCAACAAAGTGAGGAATTAAAAAGTTAGTTGTTGAAAGCCAGGTGTGGTGGCACACACTTGTAATCCCAGTACTTGGGAGGCTGAGACAGGAGGATTACAGGTTTGAGGCCAGCCTCAGATACTTAGTGAGGCCCTCCACAACTTAGCAAGACCCTGATTCAAAATAAAGAATAAAAAATAGGGCAGGGGTATAGCTCAGAGGTAGAATGCCCTTGGGTTCAATCCTCAGTACTGCAAAAAAGAAAAGAAAACTCCAGGCCAATTATTCTCATGCACATCAAAATAAGAATCATAAACAAAATATTGATAAAATAAATTATATATGTGTGTGTATATATATATACATATATATGTGTACATATATATATATATATATATCATGACCAAAATAAGTCTATCTTTAAAATCTAAGATTGGTTTAGCATTAGAAAAAATGTATTAAGGTACTTAGTTATATTTATAAATTAAAGGAGAATAAAAAACAAAT
Organism: Graphiurus murinus; assembly: GCA_004027655.1. NCBI lineage: Eukaryota > Metazoa > Chordata > Mammalia > Rodentia > Gliridae > Graphiurus > Graphiurus murinus. Next base: position 18,012 of record PVLC010024214.1, read on the forward strand.
GGTCAACCCAATAGTTCCAAAAAATCAGTTTGATAAAATTAATGTGAACACAAAAATTCCAATCAGTGTCAGAAGGAAAGTCGGCTTCCTTAGACTGCAAAGGAAAAACTACAAAATATCTGTAGAAAATACCCCTCATAACAGTTAAATACTGAGCATTCCTGTTAAAGACAAGAATGACACAAGTATGTCTGGTGTCACCACTGCTATTTAGCATTATACCAGAGATGCTGCCCAGGAGGAAGGAAAGGAAGGAAGGGAGGGAGGAGGAAGGATACATTAGAAGATTATACAGGAAAAAAAAACTTTAAAAAAAAATCATAGAATAGCTTAGATAGAAAAGCCAATAGAATCTACTGACATATTACTAAAATTAATAGCATTATAGGAAGTAACTAGCCAGGCATGGTGGAGTACACCAGTAATCCCAGTACTTGGGAGGCTGAGACTGGAGGGTCAAGAGTTCAAAACCCCATTACAAAATGAAAAATAAAATAGGGCTGGGGGTGTGGTTCAGAGGTAGAATGCCCCAGGGTTCATTCTCAATTTCTCTTTCTCTCTTTCTCCACCCCCCCACACAAAACTTATAAGATTAATAAATAAATATAAGAGCAATAAGCTTCCAACATTTTTTTGTGTGTGTGTGGTACTGGGGATTGAACCCAGAGGCATTCTACCTTCGAGCTACACCCCCAGCCCGATTTTCTTATTTGGAAACAGGATGTCGCTAGGTTGATGAGAGTCTCCCTACTTGCTAAGGCTGTCCTCAAATCTGCAGTCCTCCTGCCTCAGCCTCCCAAGTACTGGAATTACAAGCCTATGCCACCATGCCTAGCTCCAACATTATTTTTAAAGCAATACTATTTACAGAAGCAAAGGCAACTATAAAAATACTATTTATAAAGCCAAAAATATTAATATATAAAATATAAAATAAAATATATTATTGCTTTGAAAAAATCTAGCAAAAGTTGTTCAAGACTTTATGAAGAAAATTGTAAAAATTTTTAAAAGACTCAAATGAAAACTTATTCCATTTGAGGATAAGAAGACTATGTCATAAAAATTTCCATTCTTCCTAAACTGACCATTAAATTCAAGGTAATTCCAATCAAAGAACTTGACAAACTAATATTAAAATATAAATGAATCCAGCTATACCACTCTTGGGTATCTTTCCAAAGGGACTGAAATCAGATAATTACAGAAATATATGCATATCCATGTTCACAGCAGCACAATTCACAATAGCCAAATTATGGAACTAACCTAGGTAACCATCAACAGATGAATGGATTACAAAATTGTGAGATATCCACACAATGGAATTCTATTCAGAAATTTTTAAAAAAGAGCAAAATTATGTCATTTGCAGGAAAATGGATGGACTTGGAGAACATTATGTTAAGTGAGATTATCCAGTCACAGAAAGTGAAGGATTATTATATGTTTTCTCTAATATGAGGAAGCTAGGGAGTAATCAGGATACCAGAGGGGCTTCAGATAATGGAGGAGAAACTTCAGTGGAGCCAGGGAGGTGGTCTAGGGGACCGGAAGAAGGGACAGGCAGGATCAGTGAAGTAATTACTTCCATCCACATGGTGTAATTTTGTACCTATATGAGAATACCAGCGTCGATCTCAATACCCTGTATGGGGGAGAGGGATGAGGAAGGAGCCAGGGGAAAGCCCACAAGTGCTGTGTGCATGGATGTCACTATCACTATCATTTACTTTATGATGTGAGACTATAATGTACCAATAAAAGTATATAAAAACTTTTTTTTTTCAGTACTGGGGATTGAACTCAGGAGCGCTACCTCCGAGGAAAAAACCTTCTGTAATGTAAAGACTTGCCTTGCCATACTGGAGATCGAGAGTAATTTGAAAGCTCAAGTCATAAAATATTAATTAAGATAATTGGGCATTGGCATAAGATAAGCAAATAAGTATACTGATGAAGAAAAAAAGGTGGCGTGGTGGTACATGCCTATAATCCTAGTACTTAGGATGCTGAGACAGGAAGATCATAGGTTTGTGGCCAGTATCAGCAACTTGGTGAGGCCCTCTGCAACTTAGTGACACCCTATTTCAAAATAAAATTTAAAAAAAAATAGGGCTGGGAGTATAGCTCAGGGGTGGAATGTCCCTGGGTTCAAGCCCCAGTACCACAAAAAAAAAAAAAAAAAAAAAAAAAGATACTCATATGTATGGAAACTTTTTGTTAGCTTTATTCCTGGTCTTTTTTTTTTTTAATCAAAGGCCTTGCTAACTTGCTTGCAACAGAAATATAAACAAATTAGCTCAAGTGCAAGGGGAAATGTATTGGCTCAGTAACTGAAAATATTGGCAATGAGAATGGGTTAAGCATGGATGGTACCTAGGACTCTAATATTAACATCAAGTTCATCACTCACTCTCTGCTCATTTATGCTTCCTTCCACCCACTGGAAGAGAAGCCAAAAGCAAACCCTTTTGGTTTGAGCACAAAATTTGCCTCATTCCCCTGAAGAAGTTTCATTTTTAAGTTACCACTCCTTTTTGAATTATTAGGGTTGCTTTATTTTTTTAATTTTTTTTTGTTTTTTTTGTTTTTTGTTTTTTGTTTTTTTTGTGATACTGGGGATTGAACTCAGGGGAATTCTACCTCCGAGCTACACCCGCAGCCCTATTTTTTATTTTTATTTTGAAACCGGGTCTCGCTAAGTTGTGGAGTGCCCCACTATGTAGCTGAGGCTGGCCTCGAACCTGGATCCTCCGGTCTCAGCCTCCCGAATGCTGGGATTACAAGCGTGCGCCACCACGCCTGGCTTAGGGTTGCTTTAAAATGAAATAGTAAGTCACTAGTGGTGGTACACACCTGTTATGCCAGTAACTTGGGAGGCTGAGACAGGAGAATCGAAGTTGGAGGCCAGCCTCAGAAATTTAGCAAGACCCTCAGCAACTTAATGAGACCCTGCTTCAAAATAAAAAATAAAAAGGAAGGTGGACCTGATGGCACATGCTTGTATTCCCAGTACTTGGGAGACTGAGATAGGAGAATCGAAGGTTCGTGGCCATACTCAGCTACTTAGTGAGGCCCTCCCAAATTAGTGAGACCCTCTTTCAAAATAAAGAATAAAAATAGGACTGAGGGTATAGCTCAGAGGTAGAATGCCCCTAGGTTCAGTCCCTGGTATGGCAAAAAAAATTTTTTAAATAATAATAAGGGCTGGGGGGATAGCCGGGGGGTAGAATGCCCCTAGGTTCAACCCCCCATACAAATAAAATAAAATAGTAGTGTTTTCTTACAGCCAATTGATTTTTGACAAAGGGGCCAAAAACATACACTGGAAAAAAGCCTGTTCAACAAGTGGTATTGGCAAAGCTGGTTAGCAATATGGAGAAAAATGGAAATAAACCCCACTTTTTCACCCTACACAAGAGTCAATTCAAGATGGATCAAAGACCTGGAAAATTAGACCAAAGACCTTGCAGTTACTTGAAGTGGGCATAGGTTCAACACTTTAAAACATAGGCACAGGTAAAAACATCCTCAATTAGCCGGGCGTGGTGGCGCACGCTTGTAATCCCAGCATTTGGGAGGCTGAGACCGGAGGATCCAGGTTCGTGGCCAGCCTCAGCTACCTAGTGAGGCACTCCACAACTTAGTGAGACCTGGTTTCAAAATAAAGAATAAAAATAGGGCTGGGGGTATAGCTCAAAGGTAGAATGGCCCTGGGTTCAATCCCCAGTACCGCTAAAAAATTTTTTTTAAAAATCTTCAATTAAGACCCCAAAGGCACAAGAAATTAAAATGAGGATCAATACATGGGATTGCAGTAAACTGAAGAGCTTCTGTGCAGCAAAGGAAACTATTAAGAACCTTAACAAGCTGACAGAATGGGAGAAGATTTTTGCTAGCTACTTCTGGGTTAGAGGATTAATATCTAGGATAATATACAGAGAACTCAAGAAACTCACCAGGAAAAAAAAATAATAACCCAATCAAAAAAATGGGCAAGTGAACTAAACAGACACTTCACAAAAGAAATACAGATGGCAAATAAATGTATGAGGAAATGTCCAATGTCCAACATCATTAGCAATCAGAGAGATGCAAATCAAAACTACCCTGAGATTTTACCAAACCTCGATTAGAATGGCAATCATTAAAAACACAAACAACGACAAATGCTGGTGAGGATGTGGAGAAGCAGGAACTCTGATACGCTGTTAGTGGGATTGCAAATTAGTGCAACCACTTTGGAAAACAGTGTGGAGGATCCTCAGAAGAATGGGAATGAACCTACCGTATGATACAGCCATACCACTTCTGGGTATCTACCCAAAAGAATGGAAACCAAACTACCAGAGTAATGCGTGTATGTCTATGTTTATAGCCACACAATTGACAATTGCCAAACTATGGAACCAGCCAAGATGTCCCTCAACAGATGAATGGATTACAAAACGATGGGATATGCACATAATGGAATTTTACTCAGCTATAAAGAAAAACAAAATCATGTCATTTCCAGGAAAATCGATGGAACGGGAGAACAATATACTAAGTAAGATTAGTCAGTCATGAAAAGTGAAAAAACAGATGCTCTCCCTAATATGTGGAAGCTAGGAGAAAACAGGACACAGGAGGGACTCCAAACAAAGGAGGAACCTTAGATACGTGAAGAAGGTGACCTAACTTAGGGATATGGGAGAGGGGAAGAGGGAAACGCCTCAAAGAACCTGATGTACATTCACAAACACCAAAGCCAATCACTATGCTGAGCACAGGAAGGAGGCGGGGAGAGATCAACGAGTGCTGTGTGCATGCATGTATGCCTCTACCACTTTGAACTTCATCAAGATGTATAATTACAATGCACCTATAAAAATTTAAAAATAAAAATGTGTTCTCTAAAAAATAAAAATAAATAAAATAGTAGTGTTTTGGATAAATTTTTATATCTTACCAACACTTTTAAGTCTATAGAGAACATTTCAGGGTAAAGTTATAATTTTCCTATTTGCATAGTTAATTTATTGCAGACAACATACACTAAAAAGAAAATGGCAGCCGGCATAGTGGCTCACACTTGTAATTCTAGTACTTGGAAGACTGAGACTTGAGGATTGAAGGTTCAAGGACAGCCTCAGCCATGTAGCAAGACTCTCAGCTACCCAGTAAGATTCTGTTTCAAAACAAAAAATAAAAAGAGCTTGGGTTGTACATTGGAAGTAGAATGCTCCTGTATTAAACCTCCAGTACAGAAAGAACGGAAGGAAGGAAGGAAGGAAGGAAGGAAGGAAGGAAGGAAGGAAGGAAGGGGGAAGGAAAAAAGGGAGGGAGGGAGGGAGGGAGGGGAAAGGGTGCTCAAGTTCATAGTCTTACAGTTTTGAAATTTCCCCTATGTAGCCAAATCCATAAAACATGCAGAAATAAAAAATCTTGAACTTGTGTTAATTGTGAAAGTTCCATATTAGCTCATCTCCTAGAAATTAGTGTTTTACCATAATTAGACACGTTCTAAAATTTGCATTTGTTTCTCTTTTGAAATATCCATAACATGAAAAAAGTAATTATACCAAAATGTTTACTCTTGAATTGGCAATCTAATCAATCTCAAAAATCCAATCTCAAAAATGAATGGCATCAGATTCTCATACTCAGATAAAAAGTTTATCAAAAAATGAGAAATAAGGACATGCATAGGATAAACTGAAACTACTTTGACTTGCTGCTACAATAAAACCCACATGGGTTGGTACAAACTTGAAGAGAGATAACCTCAGGGCTTTTCTACTTTACAAGTTGATGGTATTTACACCTATAGAGACAGTAGCCTGTAATCCCAGTACTTAGGAGGCTGAGACAGAAGGATTGCAGGTTTGAGACCAGCCTCAGCAAGTAGTGAGACTCTCGGCAACCTAAAAGACCCTGATTCAGAAAAAAAAAAAAAAACACAAAAGGAGCTGGGGGTGTACTCAGAAGTGTAGAAAGCCCCTGAGCTCAATCTCTAGTACCACAAAAAGAAAAAGAAGGAAGAGGTGGTGGAGAAAGAGGAGGAAGAGGAGGAAGAGGAGGAGGAGGAGGAAGGAAAGACAGGAAATGAGGTGACAATTACAAAGAGTTCCCAATGATAATAGAAACACTACAATTTGAACAAACCATCTGAAAAGGCAAAATCAATTTTTTTTCTCTCACCTTGCAACTCTTGAGGATATGCTCTTTTGTATACTGGCATAAGAAAGAAGGAAATGCCAGACATAGTGTCACACCTGTAATCTCTGTACTTGGAAGGCTGAGACAGGAGGATTGTAGATTAGAGGTTAGCCTCAGTGACTTAGGAAGCCCTCAGAATTTAGCAAGAACCTGTTTCAAAATAAAAAATAAAAAGGGCTGAGGGAGCCAGGCGTGGTGGCGCACACTTGTAATCCCAGCATTCGGGAGGCTGAGACCGGAGGATCCGGGTTCGTGGCCAGCCTCAGCTACCTAGTGAGGCACTCTGAAACTTAGTGAGACTTGGTTTCAAAAATAAAGAATAAAAAATAGGGCTGGGGGTGTAGCTCGGAGGTAGAATGCCCCTGAGTTCAATCCCCAGTACCACAAAAAAAAAAAAGAAAAGAAAAAAGGGATGAGGGGTGTAACTCAGAGGTAGAATGTCCCTGAGTTCAATCCCCAGTAACCCACCACCAAGAAAAAAGAAGAAGGAAAGAAGGAAAGAAGGGAAAGTGAAGAAAAGTACAATGCACTCAGCAGACCTGTATACATAGGATATACTAGGAATCATTTTATTGAACACCTATGATATGTGAGGACTAAGTTAACCATAGCATCTGAGATTTCTCCACACTTTGCTTCCATCCAGTTGAATTTATTTTTTTTTTTTTTTTTTTTTTTTTTTTTTTTT
>PVLC010024215.1:0-24900 GCA_004027655.1 Graphiurus murinus
GTTATTTGCAGGGAAATGGATGCAACTGGAAAACATTATGTTAAGTGAGATTAGCCAGTCACAAAGAGTAAAGAAGCATATGTTCTCCCTAATATGCGGATGCTAGGGAGATGATGGGGCATAAGAGGGTCTCCAGATGAAAAAGGAGAGACCCTTGAAAGCAAAGAAGTTGATTTAACTGAAGGGGTTGGACGGGGGGGGGCACTAATGTATACCAAGGTTACTCACTAAACTGAACTTGAGAGGGAGGGAGAGCGAGGGAGCGGGGTGGGAATTTGGGGAAGGGGTCAAATGAGAATTGTGAGCACATATACCGTTATCAATTTGTACCTAACAAAGATGTATGCTTACAATATATGAATAAAAATAAAAATTAAAAAAAAAAAGATGAGCTCCACAGGAAAAAAAAAAAAAAAAAGAGTATCATTTGTAGTCTTTTGCGTCCTTCAAGGGTGGTTCCTAGCCGCGGATTGGTTCTTCTTCCCCGCCGAGCCTGTGGCACTCCAGGCAGGGCTCTCGGCCATCCAGCTCCCGATTTGAGTGTTATGAATATTAGAAATTAAGACTGGAATAAGCCAGGCATAGTGGCATATGCCTGTTATCCCAGTACTCAGAAGGCTGAGACAGGAGGATCACAAGTTCGAGGCCAGCCTCTGCAACTTAGCGAGGTCCTCTGCAACTTAGGGAGACCCTGTTTCAAAATAAATAATAAAATAGGGCAAGAGGTAGAATGCTCCTGGGTTCAATCCCCAGCAACACACACACACACGAATAAAAAACTAGACGTAGTGACACACACCTGTGATCCCAGTACTTGGGAGACGGAGAAAGGAGGATCACAGGTTTAAGACCAGCCTCAGCAATTTAGCAAACCTCGCAGCAACCTAGGGAGACTCTGTTTCAAAAACAAAAATAAAAATAAAAAGGGCTGGGGCTAGGGGTGTAGCTTGCCCTCGGGTTTAATACCCAGTACAACACACACACAAAAAGATTGGAATAAAAGAACTTTCAGCCAGGCGTGGTGGCACAAACTTGTAATCCTACTACTTGGGAGGCTGAGACAGGAGTGTCACAAGTTTGAGGCCAACCTCAGTAACTTAGTGAGACTCTCATCAATCTAGCAAGGGGTGTAGCTTGGCAGTAGAAAGCCCTTGGTTCAATCTCAATCCCCAATGCCACAATAAAAAAAAAAAAAGAAATTGCAATTGCCTTGGTTATGACACCAAGTAAACCAGGTAATTTCACAGATAAAAGTGGTGCAGCTTGTGTATTTATTGTTACTCAACAAGTTCTGACATTGTGGAAAGACACAAACCTGTTAGTGGTCTATGTTGATGACATAGCCACTAATGACAGGGGGGAAATTAAAACAGGTTCCTCCTAAAATTGACAAAATCCCTCTAAAGTTGACAACTTCCAGGCAACTTTTTTTCTGCATTTTCTCAGGGTGCGAATAAGGGCTGAAGAGCTGCCTCCCCCAGGCCTTAGGATCCAAGGAAGCTGAGACTGACTGGTCTCAGGCTTTCTAAATCTGTATGTGTATTTCTGCTGGGCATGGTGGCACATACCTGTAATCCCAATACTTGGGAGGCTGAGACAGGAGGATTGCAGGTTTGCAGCCAACCTCAACAACTTAGCAAGGCCCTCAGCAACTTAGAGAGACACTGGTTGAAAACAACAACAACAACAAAATAAAATAAAAAGGGGTATGGTGCAATGTCAATCTCAGTACTCTGTATTGGGAAGTAGGGAGATGGGAAGGCACCAAGTGCTGGTGCAGATATGTCATTGTCAACATTATTTACATTATGATGTGAGACTAGAATGCACCAATAAAAGCACATAAAAAAGGAGGGGTATGGTGTAGCTCAGAGGTAGAACTCTGGGTTCAATCCCCAGAACCCACTCCCCCAAAATAAATAAATGTGTATTTCTTTTGCCCATTTGACACCTCTTCTCTTACAAAAACTTCCCTTGACCTTGAGTTCTACAAAGATGGAGATTTAAAACAAGAAAGTTTGCTCTATCTTCCTTTGGAGCTGGCTTTAAATAAAACCTATTTTCTTGCCAACCTGACTCCAAGCCCTTTCGCAGCAGCCAGGTGCCAGAGCTTTGTCTCTTGCCCATAGTGCAAACAGTTCCACCCAGCAACTATACTGTATTTCAAGATGAAAGTGCTTAACGAGTCCCATCTGATATTTTTCATGGACAATATCTGGTATATTTATATGAAAATCAGTAATTGTGACACAGAAGGAGAATTAAATCAAACCTCTGCCACATTTTTGCAGGCCATAGCAGAATTTTATGAGTAAGCTCATTTCTGTAATAGCTGATGTGCAATGTCAGATTGCATCTCTAGGTTCCTAGTGTGACAGTTGAAATTTTTTTTTTTTTTTTTTTTTTGCGGTACTGGGGATTGAACTCAGGGGCATTCTACTTCCGAGCTATAACCCAGCCCTATTTTTTATTCTTTTTATTTTGAAACCGAGTCTCACTAAGTTGCGGAGTGCCTCACTAGGTAGCTGAGGCTGGCCGCAAACCCGGATCCTCCGGTCTCAGCCTCCCGAATGCTGGGATTACAAGCGTGCGCCACCACACCTGGCTCGACAGTTGAAATTTTTTAAGCTTTCTGCTCAACAATGGGAATAATTCCTAAAGTTCTAATACTACTCAAATATATCTTTAATAATGAAAGGACTGCAAACAAAGAAAACTATATCAACAAAGCAAAATGCTTTGACACTACTTCCAAGGCACAGATTCTGCCTCATTCTAAGGTTAAAACCTTGCCTTATGTCAAGTAGTTCATACTTCTTTTTTTTTTTTTTTGTGGTACTGGGGATTGAACTCAGGGGCATTCTACCTCCGAGCTACACCCCCAGCCCTATTTTTTATCCTTTATTTTGAAACAGGGTCTCGCTAAATCGCGGAGGGCCTCACTAGGTAGCTGAGGCTGGCCACGAACCCAGATCCTCCGGTCTCAGCCTCCCAAATGCTGGGATTACAAGCATGCGCCACCACACCCAGCTCTAGTTCGTACTTCTCTTTCCCAGAGAATCTATGAATCACTTATACCTACTTTAGTAGTAGCTGAAACATTTCATGTTAAAAAGAAAGATTTAAACAGAGGCAGTTCACAACAGAGGTAAGATGAAGTTTTTAACTATAGTAAATGATTTTTACTCTTTATTAATCCTAGCATACAATTTGTAATTATCTTCTTGGATAATTTACTGCTCACCATTGAAGTTCCACCAAAAAAGAGAGCACTTAGAACCTTTCAGCGTACTTATTTATTTTTTATTATTACTTTTTTTGTGGTACTGGGGGATTGAACCCAGAGGCATTCTACCTTCGAGCTATACCCCCAGCCCGATTTTATTTCTTATTTGGAAACAGGGTCTCACTTGATGAGTCTCGATATTTGCCAAGGCTGGCCTCGAACCTGCGATCCTCCTGTCTCAGCCTCCCAAGTACTGGGATTACAGGCATGTGCCACCACTCCCCGCTCTTTCAGCATATTTAAATGGAAAATATCCACGGTAACAGAATACTCATACTCCAATTTCAGAAGTGAAAAAATGAATTACAAAGGTAGGCCCAATTTTTGTTCCAATGTTATAATCACTAATCACATTAACAAGCAGTTAAGGATGGATCTCCACTCTAATCACTCATGAAAGGAGAAGAAGCAAGCAATTAAAATTTTTTTTTTTTTTTTTTTTTTTTTTTTTGCGGTACTGGGGATTGAACTCAGGGGCATTCTACCTCCGAGCTACAGCCCCAGCCCTATTTTTTACTCTTTATTTCGAAACCGGGTCTCACTAAGTTGCGGAGTGCCTCACTAGGTAGCTGAGGCTGGCCGCAAACCCGGATCCTCCGGTCTCAGCCTCCCGAATGCTGGGATTACAAGCGTGCGCCACCACGCCCGGCGCAATTAAAATTTTTACAAGACTGTTGCCACCTTGTAACATTTTGGATGATAAGCACACTAAATAAATCACATGAAATAAATACAAAAATATTTCTCAGAATTACCAAGATTCTGATACACGTTATTAAGAATCCTTGCTGGCCATGGTAGCCCACACCTGTAATCCCAGTACTTGGGAGGGTGAGACAAGAGGATTGTAAATTAGAAGCCAGTCTAGGAACTGAGATCCTGTTTCCAAATTAAAAAATAATAATAATAAAACAGGGCTGGGGGTGTAGCTCGGAGATAGAATGCCCTTGAGCTCAATCCCCAGTAACACACACACACACACACACACACACACACACACACACACACACACATACACACACAACAGAGAAAATTCTTGTAATCTGATTTTATTTATTTTTACTTATTTATTTATTTTTTGTGTGTGTGCATATGTGCGTGTATGTTAGTAGAGACTGAACCCAGGGGTGTTCTACCTCTGAGCTACACTTCAAGCCCTCTTTTTAAATTTTTATTTTGAAACAAGGTCTCTCAAGGTTGACAAGAGTCTCACTATTTGCTGAGACTGTCCTCGAACCTACAATCCTCCTGTCTCAGTCTCCCAAGTACTAAGATCACACGCGTACACCACATGCCCAGCTATAGTCTGATTTTAAATACAACATGTGCACTTATAAACGAGACACTAAGCTGGGCATGATTCTTTTCAATCTAACACAACCCTGTTTCAAAATAAAAATAAAATAGGGCTGGGGGTGTAGCTTTGAAGTAGAATGCCCTGGGTTCAATCCCTAGTACCACTAAACAAACAAACAAACAAACACAAAAATAGGGGTATGGAGCCAGGCATGGTGGCGCACGCTTGTAATCCCAGCATTTGGGAGGCTGAGACCGGAGGATCCGGGTTCGCAGCCAGCCTCAGCTGCCTAGTGAGGCACTCTGCAACTTAGTGAGACCCTGTTTCAAAATAAAGAATAAAAAAAATAGGGCTGGGGGTATAGCTTGGAGGTAGAATGCCCCTGAGTTCAATCCCCAGTACCACACACACACAAAAATAATAAATAGGGGTATGGGTGTAACTCAGAGGTAGAATGCTCCCCCATTCAATCCCCAGTCACACACACACAAATAAAAATAAAAAGAGAAGCCGGGTGTGGTGGCACACGCTTGTAATCCCAGCATTTGGGAGGCTGAGACCTGAGGATCCGGGTTCGCGGCCAGCCTCAGCTACCTAGTGAGGCACTCTGCAACTTAGTGAGACCCAGTTTCAAAATAAAGACTAAAAAATAGGGCTGGGGGTATAGCTCGGAGGTAGAATGTCCCTGAGTTCAGTCCCCAGTACCGCAAAAAATAAATAAATAAATAGAGAGACACTAAAGAATTAAAAGGTAGAGCCAGGCGTTGTGATGCATGCTTGTAATCCCAGCATTTGGGAGGCTGAGACCGGAGGATCCGGATTCCTGGCCAGCCTCAGCTACCTAGTGAGGCACTCCACAACTTAGTGAGACCCTGTTTCAAAATAAAGAATAAAAAAAAAAAATAGGGCTGGGGGTGTAGCTCGGAGGTAGAATGCCTCTGAGTTCAATCCCCAGTACCTCAAAAAAAAAAAAAAAATTAAAAGGTACACACACACACACACACACACACACACACACACACACACACATGATCACTGCTGTGTCGTCTATAATAGAAAAAAATTCAAGACAGATGTACATAGGAGAACAGTTTCACAAATTTTGGCACATCTAACTGCAGGAATATTATAAAGTCATTATGAAATGCATTATGAAGATCATGAAAATGTTTATATGTTAAATGAGAACTCTTCTTACAAAATTTCATCCAGAAGAGGAACACTTCCTAAATCCTTCTATAAGGCCACTATTACCCTGATACCAAAGCCAGAAAAAGACACAGAAAAAACAGAGACCAATATCCTTTCTGAATATTTGCAAAATTCCTTAATTCTATAAAACTGTATCCAGAAGCATATTAAAAGAACTACTTAAGAGGGGCATGGTGGCTCACACTTGTAGTTCCAGTACTTGGGAGGCTGAGACAGGAGGATTGCAGGTTCGAGGCCAACCTCAGCAATCTAGTGAGATTCTGTTTCAAAATAAAAAATAGAAATTGGGCTGGGGGTGTAGCTCAGAGGGAGAATACTCCTGGGTTCAATCCTCAGTACCACACAAAAAATAAAATAAAATTGGAGTGGGCTCAGAGGTAGAATCCTCCTGGGTTCCATTCCCAGCAACACACCCTACTACTACTGCTACCTCTACTATTACTACTACTACTTTCCAGGACCAATTAGGATTTATTTCAGGAATGTAAGGGTAGTTAAACACATGAAAATAAATCAGTTTAGAGCCGGGTGTGGTGGTGCTCGCTTGTAATCCCAGCATTTGGGAGGCTGAGACCGGAGGATCGGGGTTCGAGGCCAGCCTCAGCTACCTAGTGAGGCACTCCACAACTTAGTGAGACCCTGTTTCAAAATAAAACAATAAAAAATAGGGCTGGGGGTGTAGCTCGGAGGTAGACTGCCCCTGAGTTCAATCCCCAGTACTGCAAAAAAAGAAAAAGAAATCAATTTAAAGCATCAATTCTATTAGTAGAATCTCCAAATCTAATGATACTAGAGATGCTATTCTACTCTTCTCCTTTGTCTAAAGATGTCTCTCTCCTCCTTTGACTGAAGTTTCTTTTTTTCTTTTCTTTTTCTTTTTTTTTTTCCCTTCGGTACTGGGGGTTGAACTCAGGGGCATTCTATCTCCGAGCTATACCCCCAGCCCTATTTTTTATTCTTTATTTTGAAACCGAGTCTCACTAAGTTGCGGAGTGCCTCACTAGGTAGCTGAGGCTGGCTGCGAACCCGGATCCTCCGGTCTCAGCCTCCCGAATGCTGGGATTACAAGCGTGCGCTACCACGCCCGGCTCAAGTTTCTTTTGTATCCCAACTTTTCTCTAGTTTCCACATATGAGAGAAAACATACAACCCTTGACTTTCTGAGACTGGCTGATCTCACTTAGCATAATATTCTCTAGTTCTATCCATATTCCTACAAATGATACAATTTCGTTCTTCTTTATGGCTGAGTAAAATTCCATTGTGTGCACACACCATATATTCTTTATCCATTCCTCTGTTGATGGACACTAGGTTCATGGTAGAGATGAAGATATCAAAAGCGAGATTATACTTGAACTTAGGTAGCAATGATGTCAGGTGAAGGAAAAAACCTACCTGCCATTCAAACTCACTGTCTGACCAATCCCAGTAAGTGCTAATAGAAGAAGAGACATCGCTGCAGACACTGCCCTCAGGGAATAAGTCGAAAGAAGTGAAATCTTGATCATCTAACAGGGAATAGCAATCATCTTGATCTCCAACGGAAACCGATGAAAACAGCTCCTCACTGCACTCCGAGCTGGCGACACTCGTTCCACATGAAGTTAGGTTCCACCTCCAGAAACACAAAACAATGCAAATCACAGCAGGAACTACAGAATCCACACAATTCGAAGATATTAATAGGGCACATTTATGCATATTATCAAGTATGATGATAATGTGATTATATATTTTTATATTGCCACGTTGTAATTATACATCATCATTAGGTTTAAAGTGATACAAACATACATGTACACAGCACTTGGTGTGTTTCCTTCCGCATCCCACTCTGCTCCCCTCCCCCCTCCCCGTACATGTTAGTGAGACTGGTGTTGATGCTTTCATGTATGGAATTGGCATTATTTGAACTGTTTTCTTCATCAAGCCTCCCTTTCCCCCTCCTGACACACATCCCCCAATCCCTTCCCATTATTCTAACTGGGTTCTTTCCTCATTTATTTAAAGTCCCTTTTGTTTCCTATTTTCTCCTTAGCTTCCACATATGAGAGAAAACACATGACCCTTGTCTTTCTGAGACTGGCTGACCTCCCTTAGCATGATGTTCTCTAATTCCATCCATTTTCCTGCAAATGACATGATTTTGTTCTTTTTTATGGCTAAGTAAAATTCCATTGTGTGTACATATCACATATTCTTTTTGGTACTAGGGATTGAACCTAGAGACATTCTACCTCTGAGCTACACCCCCAGCCCCATTTTTTTGAGGTACTGGGGATTGAACCCAGGGGCATTCTACCTCCAAGCTATACCCCTAGCCCTATTTTATATTCTTTATTTTGAAACAGGGTCTCACTAAGTTGTGGAGGGCCTCACTTAGTAACTGAGGCTGGCCATGAACCTGTGATCCTCCTGTCTCAGCCTCCAAAGTACTGGGATTACAAAAGTGTGCCACCATGCCCAGCCCACCCCAACCCTATTTAATTTTTTTATTTTGAAACAGGGTCTTGCTAAGTTGCTGAGGCTGACCTTGAACCTGCGCTCCTCCTGTCTCAGCCTCCCAAGTACTGGTTACAAGTGTGCACCAGCATGTCTGGCCCACTCCTAGTTTTCTTGAGGAAACTCCAAAGTGATCTCCATAGTGGTTGTACTAATTTACAATTCCACCAACGATATATAAGAGTTCCTATTTCCCTACATCCTTGCCAGCATGTATTATTGTTTGTATTCTTGATGACTGCCATTCTAACTGTAGTTACATGGGATTTCAGTGTAGTTTGTTTTGTTTTGTGGTACTGGGGATTAAACCCAGGGACATTTTACCACTGAGCTACATTTCCAGCCCTATTTTATTTGATTTTATTTTGAAACAGGGACTTGCTAGGTTGCTGAGAGTCTCACTAATTTGCTGAGGCTGGTCTTGAATCTGCAATGCTCCTGTCTTTGCCTCCCAAGCATTGGAATTACAGGCGTGAACCACCATGCCTGACTCCAGCATGTACTTTTGGCTCTTTTGTAAAAAAATCAACTGGCTAGCTATAAGTGTGAAGATCAGTTTCTGTATCTTCTATTCTATTCCACTGGTCTATGTGGTGTGATTGTTTTTAAAAAAGATTTTACCTTTTAAGGAATGTACTAGGATCCCAGGTTTGTGGCCAGCCTCAGCAACTTAACGAGGCCTTCTGCAATTTAACGAGATCCTGTTTCAAAATTTAAAAAAAAATAGGGCTGGGGTTGTAGCTGGGAGGTAGAATGTCCCTAGGTTCAATCCCTAGTACCGGAAAAGAGAGAAGGGGGGGCGGGGAGAGAAAAGAAATAATCAACCAAAATAATACTGGTGTGCCTATTTTAATATACTAAAGTATTATGAATAAAATCTCTGGGATTTGCCTCAAAATAATAAGAGGTTAGAAAATCAGTTAGGGGTATAGATAAAGCAGGATGCCATATGTGAATAATTGAATGACGCTGGGTGATGGGTAAAGAAGGTTGATTATACTAGTCTTTTAAATAAATGTATAACAATTTTTATAATAAAATATTTTAAAAGCAATACATATTTAGAGCGAAGTGCAGTGGTACATGCCTATAGTCCCAGTACTTGGGAGGCTGAGACAGGAGGATCACAGGTTCGGGGTCAGCGTCAGCAACTTAGCAAGGCCCTCTGCAACTTAGTAAGACTCTCTTTCAAAATAAAAAGTAAAACAGAGCTGGGGGTGTAGCCTGGAGATAGAAGGCCCCTGGGTTCCATCCCCAGTACTAAAAAATAAAAAAGAGAACCGGGCGTGGTGGCGCACGCTTGTAATCCCAGCATTTGGGAGGCTGAGACTGGAGGATCCCGGTTCGTGGCCAGCCTCAGCTACCTAGTGAGGCCCTCCGCAACTTAGTGAGACCCTGTTTCAAAATAAAGAATAAAAAATACGGCTGGAGGTAGAATGCCCCTGAGTTCAATCCCCAGTACCGAAAAAAAAAAAAAAAAAAAAAAAAAAAAAAAAAAAAAAAAAAAAGAAAGAAAGAAAAAAAGAAAGAAAGGTATAATTCAATTGAAACTAAAGTAGAACCTTCATCCACAAACAAAACATACAGCGTAGCAGGTCTGAGGAAGCTCTGGAGCTCAAGTTCTTGCTCTGTCATGGTGTGCTAGCTATTTGATCTCTAACAAATCACAACCTCTCCAGGCCCATGTCCTCATCTTTAAAATGGAGTTATTACAAGGGTTATATGAGATGTATACGGAGAACTCAGCACACATAAAAAAGTGCTCAGTTGGTGGCAGCTATTATTATTAAATTAAAAGGGAAGCCATTTCAAGGCAGAGAAAAGCATCTACAAATTATACGGGTAGCAGTTCAAGAAGTGGTTGTTATAGTTTAAAAACTTTATATATTAATGCTATATAGGCTCAATAATTCCATTCTCCAGCAATAACTAACCCATAATAATCTGGTACATTTTCCTACATGCATATGTATTTTTTAACAGAATTGGCAAATAAAATGTGTACATATTTTTGTATCCCGCCCTTTTTTTTTTTTTTTTTTTTTTTTTTGTGGTACTGGGGATTGAACTCAGGGGCATTCTACCTCTGAGCTACACCCCCAGTCCTATTTTTTATTCTTTATTTTGAAACCGAGTCTCACTAAGTTGCGGAGTGCCTCACTAGGTAGCTGAGGCTGGCCGCAAACCCGGATCCGCTGGTCTCAGCCTCCCAATGGGATTACAAGCATGCGCCAACACGCCCGGCTGTATCCTGCTTTTTTCACATTATATACTGAACATTTCCCTCAGTACAGAGTGAGTATCCCTTATCTGCAAAACTTAACACCAGAAGTGTTTCAGGTTTCATTTTTCTTAAATTTTGGAGTATATACATATACATAATGAGATACCTTGGCCATGAAACTGAAATGTAAACATGAAATTCACATACGTTTCATGTGCACCTTATACAAAGAGCCTGAAGGTAATTTTACACTATTTTTAGTGCACCTGTATTTGAACTGCAGGTCCTTGCACAAGGTCAGGGCAGAAAATTCCACTTGTCGTGTCAAGCGATGTTCAAGAAGTTTTACATTTGGGACTTTTATTATTTTTTAATTTTGCAGTGCCAAGAATTGAACCTTGTACATGCCAGGCAAGCACTCTACCACTGAGCTACTTTCCCAGGCCTTACATTTTGAACTTTTGCATTAGAGATGCTCAAGCTTCATTTACTTGAAAATTTTTTAATACTTAAATAACATCTCTTTGATTGACTACACCATAATTTATTTACCTTATTCTCAACAATAGATATGTAGGCTGTTTCCAAATGGTTACACTGCACATATCACATAACCTTTTTGTTTATGAATATTATTTATCCAAGCAACAATTCTCTCAGGATAGACTGCATGAAAGGTTAAGTACTTTTGGGAAGTTTAGACAGGAAGATGGCAGGTTTGAGGCTAGCCTTAGCAACTTAGCAAGACCTTGTTTCAAAATTTAAAAATAGCCAGGCGTGGTGGCGCACGCTTGTAATCCCAGTAGTTGGGAGGCTGAGACAGGAAGATCGCAGATTCACAGCCAGCCTCAGCAACTTAGTGAGGCCATCTGTAACTCAGTGAGACCTTGTTTCCAAATAAAAGAATAAAATAAGGCTGGAGGTGTGGCTCAGAGGTAGAATGGTAAAATGCCCCGGGTTCCATCTCCAGTACCACAATCAACCAATCAATCAATCAACATATAAATAAATAAAAATAAAAAAGAACTGGGGATGTAGTTCAGAGGTAGAATGCCCCTTGGTTCAATCCCCAGTACCAAAAAATAAGAGAAAGAAAAAAGAAAGGTAAGTACTGATTCAAAGAATATGAATACTTCTAAGGGTCATGGTATATTTAGTCAAATACCTTTCTGAAATGCTGCACCAATTCATACTCCCCAAGGCAACATATCAAATATTCATCTTGGGCTAGAGGTAGCTCAGTGATAAAGTGCTTGTCTATCAGGTGCAAGGTTCTGGGTTCAATCCCCAGCAATACAAAAAGAAAGGAAAAAGTGAAGATGTTCATCTCAACCACAACCTTAACAGCACAGAAATTTTTATTTGAAAATAATTTTATCTATCTAACGGGACATATATATTTTATATTACTATTTTTTATTGATTAACAGCAAGGTCAAAAATTTAAATATCTATTAGTTATGGTATTTCTATGTGTCAATGTTTTCTTTTTTTTTGGTACTGGAAATTGAATCCAGGGGCATTGAACTCTGAGCTACACCCCCAGCCCTTTTTATTTTTTGTTTTGAAACAGGGTCTTGCTAGGTTGCTGAGGGTCTCACTAAATTACTGAGGCTAGCTTTGAACCTGCAATCCTCCTGTCTCAGACTCCCAAGTACTGAGACTACAGGTGTGCACCACCATGCCTGGCTAATCTTTTTCTTCCTTTTCTTTTTCTGGGACTGGGGATTGAACCCAGTGGCATTCTATCTCTGAGCTACATACCCAATCCTTTTTATTTCTTCTTTTGAAACAGGTTCTCACTAAATTGCTGAGGCTGGCCTCAAACCTGTGATCCTCCTGTCTCAGCCTCCCAAGTATTGGGATTGCAGATGTGTTAATGTTTTCATTACTAATTTTGTGAGTTCTTTATGCATTAAGGATATTAACATGTTGTCTATAGTATTTGTTACAAAAGTTTGGGGGTTGTTTTTTTTAATTCTTGAAATCTATCAATCTGGGTTTTGGGGAAATTTTCTACTAGTTTTATACCATTAATGAGATGATTTTCATTGTTTTGAAAGTAGCATAGGGAACTAATCCTTAAGATAATGATCTCATAATTCTGATACTAATAAGCTACTACAATAATGATTTCCTGAAGAAAAGCCTATTACTTACCTATTATTAAGTTGTTCCTTATCCTTCATTAAATGCAGGTTTTCTGGAGTTGTGTATTTAATTTTTAACTTCCTTTTTTATGGCTAATCTTAAATTCATATGTTCACGACTTACAAAATTTAGGCCACTTGAAAAAAAATTTTTTTTCGGTACTGGGGATGGAATCTGGGGGCATTCTACCTCTGGGCTACACCTCCAGTCCTATTTTTTATTCTTTATTTTGAAACAGGGTCTCGCTAAGTTGTGGAGAGCTTCACTAAGTAGCTGAGGCTGGCCGCGAACCCAGATCCTCCAGTCTCAGCCTCCCAAATGCTGGGATTACAAAGCGTGTGCCACCACGCCTGGCTTGAAAATGTTTTATGGTATTTTCCCTTTAATTGAAGGTATACCTTTTTTTGGTACTGGTGATTGAACCCAAGGGTACTTTAACTCCAAGCTATTCTCTCAGCCCTTTTATTTTTATTTTCTTTCTTTTTTTTGTATGGTGCTGGAGATTGAATCCAGGGGTATTCTACCTCTGAGCTATACCCCCCATCCTATTTTATTTTTGTCTGGCTCACTAAGTTGATGCGAGCTTCACTGAGTAGCTGAAGCTGGACTCGAAACTGCAATTCTCCTGTCTCAGCCTCCCAAGTACTGGGATTACAGGCATGCACCACCATGGCCAGCTTTTATATTTTTATTTTCAAATAGGGTCTTGCTAAGTTGCTGAGGGTCTCACTAAATTGCTTCAAGATGGCCTTGAATCTGTGATTCTCCTTTGTTTCAGCCTTCCAAGTACTGGGATTACAGGCATGCACCACAGGGTGGCACCCATCTATAGGAAGAGGAATTTAAAGTACTGTAAATGTACGCATGTATAGGCACTAAAAACTTACAGTTCAGTAAATAAAGAGCAAATGTCAAATTTTTATAAATCTAAAATTCACTTAAGCTGGTGGTGCATGCCTGTAATTCCAGTACTTGGGAGGCTGAGACAGGAGGATCACAGGTTCGAGGACAGCCTTAGCAAGTAGTGAGACTCCTCATCAACCTAGTGAGAACCCTGTACCAAAATAAAAATAAAATAAGGCTGGAGGTGTAGCTAGGAGGTAAAATGCCCCTGGGTTCAACCCCCAGTACAACAAAAATTTAAGAAAAAATTCACTTAAGAATTCTAGAAGCCGGGCGTGGTGGCGCACACTTGTAATCCCAGCATTTGGGAGGCTGAGACTGGAGGATCCGGGTTCGCGGCCAGCCTCAGCTACCTAGTGAGGCACTCTGCAACTTAGTGAGACCCGGTTTCAAAATAAAGAATAAAAAAATATGGCTGGGGGTGTAGCTCGGAGGTAGAACGCCCCTGAGTTCAATCCCCAGTACCGCAAAAAAAAAAAAAAAAAAAAAAAAGAATTCTAGAATATTTTGTAATATTACTTAGTCTATCAAATGCTTCCTAGGTGGGCAGTGTCCTCATTTTTTAAAACAATTAACAAACCTAGTAGAATTAACCAAATTGAGCTGAGTGTGGTAGTGCATGCTTGATGCTTGTAATCCCAGTACTTGGGAGGCTGAGACAGGAGGATCACAAGTTCGAAGCCAGCCTCAGCAACTTAGTGAGACCTTGTTTCAAAATAAAAAAAAATTAAGATAGGGCTGGGGGTGTAGCTTAGAGGTAGAATGTCCCTGGGTTCAATCCCCAGTAACACACACACACACACACACACACACACACACACACACACACACACACACGAATTAACCAAATTACCCAGATCTTGTAATGAAAGCTCTCAACAGCAAGCCCAAGGTCTGGCCTGGACACAGTAAACCACAGCTACATTATGTTCTGAGGAAACCACTCTTTCTCTTGTGTCTTCAAATTGCTCACGACTCCCCCCCACCCTTTACTCATACTCATTCAGCAACACATTTAGTCAATGTCTTCTATATGCTAAATGCTACATTCAGTGCTAGGAAAAGCTGTTAGACACTTGTGTATGTGTGTGTGGGAAGGGGGTACCAGGGATTGAACCCAGGGGCATTCTACCTCTGAGCAAGGTTTCAAAAAGTTGCCCAGGGACACACTAAATTGCAGAGGCTGGCCATAAACCTGAGATCCTCCTGTCTCAGCCTCCCAAGTACTGGGATTACAAGCGTGTGCCACAACACCTGGCTAACCCCAGCCCCTCCCCCCTTTTTTGCAGTACTGAGGATTGAACCCAGGGGCATTCTACCTCTGAGCTACATCTCCAGTCCATTTTTTTTTTTTTTTTTTTTTTGTGGTACTGGGGATTGAACTCAAGGGCATTCTACCTCCGAGCTATACCCCCAACCCTATTTTTTATTCTTTATTTTGAAACCGAGTCTCACTAAGTTGAGGAATACCTCACTAGGTAGCTGAGGCTGGCCGTGAACCCGGATCCTCGGGTCTCAGCCTCCCGAATGCTGGGATTACAAGCGTGCGCCACCACGCCCGGCTCCCAGACCTATTTTTTATTCTTTATTTTGAAACAGGGTCTCACTAAGTTGTGGAGAGCCTCACTAAGTAGCTGAGTTTGGCCACAAACCAGGATCCTCTGGTCTCAGCCTCCCAAGTGCTGGGATTACAAGTGTGTGCCACCACGCCTGGCTACCCCAGCCCTTTTTAAAAAATTATTTTTTGTTTGGAAACAGGGTCTTGCTAGGTTGCTGAGGCTGTCTTCAAAGTACTGGAATTACAGGCGTGCAGCACCATGCCCCGCTACAGATGATTGTTTTTAATAAGAATTCCTTCTTCCACCGAGCATGGTGGCGCACACTTGTAATCCCAGCATTCGGGAGGCTGAGACCGGAGGATCCAGGTTCGCGGCCAGCCTCAGCTACCTAGTGAGGCACTCCGCAACTTAGTGAGACTCGGTTTCAAAATAAAGAATAAAAAATAGGGCTGGGGGTATAGCTCGGAGGTAGAATGCCCCTGAGTTCAATCCCCAGTACCACACACACACACACAAAAAGAATTCCTTCTTCCCTCCCTCTCTCCCTCCCTCTCTTCCTTCCTTCCTTCTTTCTTTTGTACTGGGGATTGAACCTAGGGGCATTTTACCTCTGTGCTACACTCCCAGCCCAATTTTAATTTTTATGTTGAAACAGGGTCTCACTAAGTTGCACAGGGCCTCATGAGGTTGCTGAGGCTGGTCCTGAACCAGCGATCCTCCTGTCTTAGCCTTTTTTTTTTGGCGGTACTAGGGATTGAACTCAGGGGCATTCTACCTCCGAGCTATACCCCCAGCCCTATTTTTTTATTCTTTATTTTGAAACCAAGTCTCACTAAGTTGCGGAGTGCCTCACTAGGTAGCTGAGGCTGGCCGCGAACCCGGATCCTCCGGTCTCAGCCTCCCGAATGCTGGGATTACAAGCGTGCGCCACCGCGCCCGGCTCTCCTGTCTTAGCCTTCTAAGTACTGGGATTACAAGAGTAATGCACCTGGCTAGAATTTCTTTTGAGCTTGCAAAAATTCTACAGAAATGTTTTTCTGTCCATGAATAATGATATTTCTTTTTTTTTTTTTTTTCCAAAAACTATGTCATATTTAACAATATAACCATTAGATCACTGACAAAAGAGTTAGGAATTTCCTTGGTTCTGTGCCCTTACCTAATGTCAAAAGCAGTATATCACTCAGCTTTTCAGATTCGTGATATCAAAGTTCTAGATATTCTCAGTAGTCACTGCCTGTTTTGTTTTTATCATCAGTGGCAAATAAAGTGAGCTCAAAGTTGAAACAAATTATTTACAAAATACAAAAATATTATTTTTTGTTCTTGAAGATTTTAAATTATCTCCTAATTTGCAAATATTATTTATATTATTATTTGAAGGCAATGTGGATAAAAACAAAGTAAAAAAATTTTTATCCATTTCTGGTGTGAGTGTGAGCGAGTAGACAATATTTTTTAGAAGAAATTTGGTAGTATATGTATACCAAGAGCTTTAAAAAGGAATCCTACTTCTAGGAAACCATTACCTTCCCCAAATAGAAATTTATAACTAAAGATGGATATTTATAAATTTAGCAATTTATAAACATTTATAAACATGTCCAAACAATGTTATTTATGATAGCAAAAAAAGGAAAATAAAATGAAAAAAAATAACAAAGGAAACATGAGGAATAATTACATGATATATCTCAATAATGGTATTTTTATAATCATTAAAATCATATCTTCAAAATATTTGTTGAAAAAGTCAACACTTTAAGTGCAATAAGCAGATCACAAATAGTATATACAGCCTAGTCCTGATTTTTTTTAATGATATAGGTGCAGCATCAGTAATCTGAAAATCTAAAATTCAAACTGCTCTAAAACCCAAGGTTTTTTTTTTTTTAATTTTTTATTCTTTATTTTAAAACAGGGTCTCACTAAGTTGTAGAGTGCCTCACTAGGTAGCTGAGGCTGGCCACGAACCCGGATCCTCCGGTCTCAGCCTCACAAATGCTGGGATTACAAGCGTGGGCCACCACGCCTGGCTATTTTTTCTTTTTGGTAGTGATGATTGAACCCAGAGTCATTCCACCTCACACTACACCCCCAGCACTATTTTTAAAAAAAATCTGAACCTCTAAATTTCCAAGGGTCTTGTTAAATTGTGAGGCTGACCTGGAGCCTGTGATTCTCCTATCTCAGCCTCTCAGGTACTGAAATTACTGGTGTGCACCACCATGCTTGGCTACTTTGATGTTTCTTTTAATGTTCTATGTAAAAAATATATGTTAAGAGCCGGGCGTGGTAGCGCACGCTTAACATATATATATGTTTTTTTTTAATCCTTTTTCCACACATTGGAGCTTGCTTTATTCTCAGAACACAGTTTGATGTGAGCACACTTACAATTCCTCAATGTATTCCTTAGACTGGTGCTGCAGTGCAGGGCGGGCCTGGGTCACTGCAGGAGACACTGAAAGGTAGCCTCGACAGATGGCCACTGGACAGTCATTCTCTAATTCTATCTTGTGACTTTTTCCCAGTTATTCTTTACCATCATTTTTTTTTTTTTTTGCAGTGCTGGGGACTGAAGCCAGGGCCTCACTGCCACTGAGCCACAGCCCGACCCATCATAATCTTCTTTTCAGGAGGGAGAATTACTGACAGAAATGCAGCCAAGGAAAAATTCTTTCCTGCTGCCCCTGCAGGAGCCAGAGTTCTCAGCTGATCCCACCCTTTTCCAGAAACAGCCCTGCACAGTTGGGCTATACCCTAGACTTCCCTTTTCTCCTGTACACTGTGCTACCAAATTCTCTGAATTCCCTGAACCTCAAAATTCCAAGTATCACAGCCAGTGCCAGGAGTCAAACCTGAAAGATAAAAGCAGAGAAGTTCTCTGCCAGTGCTAGGTTTCCTCTTCTCAATAATAATAATTATTATTATAATTATAACAACAATAATAAAAAAAATCCTGGTTCTCTGTCATTAAGGAAAAGGAAAGACTTTGCCAGGATCGTGCCCCCTTTCCCAGTCCCGCCCCACATCCCTCCACCAGCAGGGCCCTCGGGTGCTGCGGCCCCCTGTGACACTGTCCGAGGTTGCTCTATGACTGCCCTCAGCCAAACCCTCCTGGGAGGAGGAGACAGGAAGGTGCCCGTGCAAGGTCGGGAGGTTCTGAGCCCAGAGCATCTGTTCTCATCTGGGGTCCAGCATCACTTGCCCCGCCCCGAGGTCCTGCGCCACAGGTCGGTGTCCAAGGGCAGCCCGGGCCTGTGCCTGGGAGGGAGGGAGAGAGGGAAGGAGAGAGGGAGGGAGGGGCTCTTTCACAGCCCACTAGTGATCTGGTCTCTGCTCATCCACACTGCAGTCAGAGGCCTCCACCACTGCCCAGTCCTCTCTGACCAAGATTCAAAATCAATGTTCCTGATTTTCCTGTGTGATTCCAGTCACTAGAAGGAGGTTGCAGGCCATGAACTGTACACTCAGGACGTTGCTCATGGGCCCCGTGTACACGCCCACCAGCTCACTAGAGGAGCCGTCTGCGGGCGCGTTGCAGCAGGCGCTCCTGATGTCCCAGACACGCACGGAGTTGTCCATGGAGGCAGAGGCCACCAGGCCGCTGTCGGGGCTGAAGGCCAGGCTGGTGATACTGTCCGTGTGGCCCCTCAGCTCTTTAAACAGGGTTCCGGAGGCCAAGTCCCACAGCTTCAACCGCTGATCCTCGCCAGCGGATGCCAAGAACTTCCCGTTGGGAGAAAAGGCCAGCGCCAGCACGGGGCCCCGGTGGCCGGTGAGCAGCCTCACTGAGCTGCCCTGCTGGGCGCTCCACAGCCGCACGGTCTTGTCGGTCGAGCCTGTGGCCAAGTAGTTTGAGTTGGGGTGGAACTTGACACAGTCCACGTCAGCCAGGTGGCCTGCGTATATCCTCAGCGGGTAGGTCCGGTCAAATGACCACAGCCTGGCAGTGCGGTCGTGGGACCCGCTGGCGAAGTACAGGCTGTATGGGCTGATGTCCAGGTCCCACACGGGGTAGGCGTGACCCTGGTACAACACAGTGTTGGTGAAACTGCCCAGGTCCCAATACCTGATGGACATGTCTTCAGAGCAAGAGAGCAACCCTGAGCTGTCTGCGAGGAACCGCGTGCTATACACCGGTCCACAGTGTCCCCGCAGGACCTTCACCTCCGTACCTGCGCCGTCCTCGTCCTCGTCCTCCTCCTCCAGGGTGTCACAAGCCAGGCGGATGCGGGACACGTCCACGTGGTGAGGCTCCGACTGGAGCTTCCGGGACCGCAAACTCCAGAGCTTTATGCAGGAGCTGTCGAACCCTGCAGCCAGCAGCTTGCTGTCGGGGGAGACCTCTGCCGTGTTCAGCAGCTGCTCGGTGTTGTAGAAGGCGTAGACGCAGATGGTGGTAAGGGAGGGAGGCCCGTCCTTGACGCGCTTGATGCTGTCCTGCAAGACCTCCAGGGCGGCCTCATTCTGCAGGAGAGGGCTGGGCACCTCTGGGGGCTCCAGGCTGCCACTCTCGCTGCGGGAAGAGCCGCCACTGGCGTAGAGCTGGTAGTCTGTTCTCTTGGCAGGCTGCACGTCAAGGTGAATGTGCAAGGTGAGGACCTTCCACAGGGCAGTGTTGTTGTCACTTTGGAGGTAGCGGATAAGGTAGTTGTAGCTGTCTTCTTGGAGGCGGACCACATACTTGTTATCTAGGAATGCGCGAAGCTTGAAGTTGGACAGGATGTCCTGGACGGTCTGAGTGCTCTGCAGCTGCTCGACGACGTCCCTCTGGCTAGCGTTCTGCAGAAACATGCCATGGAAGCGGCTATAGAAGCTCTCCACCGTGCTCTTCGGGCCGTTCTGGACCAGGTTGAGATGGAGGTAGACAAAGAGGGGGTAGAGGAGAGGCATCACTTCGTGGCTATGCTGGGAGTCAGACTCGGTGAGAAAACTCCGCAGTCGTCCGAACTGCACTTCATATTGCTGAGGCTCTGCCTGGCAGGGGGCTGCAGACACTATGTTGGCACAACCTGATTCCGACTGGACTGTGAGATTGGCCGCCATCTCCTCCGCGGTCTGAGAGAGCCGCAGGCCTTGCTTCAGGGGGCCGTCCGAGTCCACGTACTGCCGGCGTTTGAGGTAGCAGGACACTGCCATCTGAACCTGCTCCGTGCGCACTCGTTTCATGACTGGGCATCCAGGCGGCCCCGGCTGCCCGCCGCCCGCCGCCGACTCCTCCGCCGCTAGCCGGGCTCCCGCGCCCCGCGCGCCCCCGCGCCCCCGCGCGCCCCCGCGCCCGCGCCTCTGGGCGGCCGCCCCATGACCGCCTGCCGGAGCGAGCCACCGGGCTGGGCGGCGACTCGAGCCGGGCCAGCTATATGTTTGTTTTTATCATCAGTGGCAAATAAACTGAGCTCAAAGTTGAAACAAATTATTTACAAAATACAAAAATATTATTTTTTGTTCTTGAAGATTTTAAATTATCTCCTAATTTGCAAATATTATTTATATTATTATTTGAAGGCAATGTATATATATATGTATATATATATGTATATATATGTATATATATATGTATGTGTATATATATATATATGTATATATATATGTGTGTATATATATATATGTTAAGTATCCCCTATCTGAAATTCTTGAGACAAGTATATCAGATTTCATACTTTTTGGATTTTGCAATATTTGCATGTACATAATATATCTTGGGGATGAGACTCAAGTGTGAATGTGAAAATTATCTGTTTTATATGCACTTTATACACATAGCCTGAAGATAATTTTATTCACTATTTTTAGTGTGTCTATATTTTGACTACAGCCTATCACATGAGGTCAGAGTAGAATTTTCCACTTGTGGTGTGAAGTTGATGTTCAAAAAGTGTGGGATTTTGAGCTGGGTGTGGTGGCTTATACCAGTTATCCCAGTACCTGGGAGGCTGAAACAGGAGGATCACTGGTTCTAAGCTGGCCTCAGCAACTTAGTGAGACTCTCAACAACCTAGTGAGACCCTGTTTCAAAATAAAGAATAAAAAATAGGGCTGGGGGTATAGCTCGGGGGTAGAATGCTACTGAGTTCAATCCCCAGTACCGCAAAAAAAAAGAAAGAAAGAAAAAATAAAACATCAAAGTGTTGATAGTTGTTAACTCTGGGAAAAGTTTTCTATATGCTTTCAATTTTTCTATAATGAAGTTTTATAATAAAAATTCTAGAGTGATTCTTGAAGACTGTTCTGACAGTTTCGAACTTTCAATGGATGTTGAATCCTTCAAACTGACATGCCCTCTGTCTTATTCTGCTAAGAGAAAGTTGCCTAACTATGATTTCAGCCATAACTGTAACATTGCTCTCCAAGGAGAATTTCTCCAAAACAGAAAAGTGTTGAAAATAATCCCAATGAAATGTTGTTTAGTTCAATAACTAGGCTTGCTGCTCATATTTTAATTTAAAA
The DNA here is from genome assembly GCA_004027655.1 of Graphiurus murinus. Lineage (NCBI taxonomy): Eukaryota > Metazoa > Chordata > Mammalia > Rodentia > Gliridae > Graphiurus > Graphiurus murinus. The sequence goes on from PVLC010024215.1 coordinate 21,591, forward strand.
AGAGTAAAGGCAAGAATGTTTATGTGTATGTGTGCGTGTGTGTGCGCGTGCATGTCTGTATATGGTGTGTTAGTTTATACCTTCTCTGTGTCAAATGCTATGCTGGGTGCTAGGAAAAGTTGCTAGACAACTGTTTTGTTGTTTTTGTTTCTGTGGTACCAGGGATTGAATGTAGGGGCGTTCTAGCTCTGAGCAACACATTCCTAGACCTGTTTTATTTTTATTTTGAAACAGGGTCTCACTAAATTGCTGAGGTTCTAGCTAAGCTGTTGACTCTATCCTCAAACCTGTGATCCTCCTGTCTCAGCCTCCCAAGTACTAGGATTACAGGTGTGAGCCACTGGGCCTGGCTAAGAACATTTCTTTGTAAATGCTTTTCAGCAAGAGGATACACATAAAGGAATTCTATGGTATTTTGTTAAGTCACCACTTAAATGTTAACATTAAGCAAAGCATGTCTACCATGTACACATTCCTCTGCAACTACTTGGTCTCTCAGATGGGCCTAATCATCTCCTCTCAGGAAGAGAATCCAGCCAAAGAGCACTGTTGAATAAAGTCACTAACTGCGGAACAGATCAAAGTCATTCAAAATTCATGCCATTTATTCATTGTGAGGGGACAGTCTCCCACCATTACCTCTCTCAATTCCTAGTGCCACACACAAAAAATATGCATTAACTATTTTTTTTTTTTGCAGTACTGGGGATTGAACCCAGGGACATTCTACCTCCAAGCTATACCCCCAGCCCTATTTTTTATTCTTTATTTTGAAGCAGGGTCTCACTAAGTTGCAGAGGGCCTCACTAGGTAGCTGAGGCTGGCCGTGAACACAGATCCTCTGGTCTCAGCCTTCTAAATGCTGAGATTACAAACGTGCACCACCACGCCAGGCTCCCAGTCCTACTTTTATTCCTTATTTTGAAACATGGTCTCACTAAGTTGAAGAGGGCCTCACTAAGTAGTTGAGGCTGCCTGCGAACCCGGATCCTCCAGTCTCAGCCTCCCAAGTACTGGGATTGCAAGCATGCACCACCACGTCCAGCTGCATTAGCTGTTTTTGCTATGATATTTCTATGTGTTAATATTCTCTCTCTCTCTCTCTCTCTCTCTCTCTCTCTCTCTCTCTTTCTCTCTCTGTTTTACTGGGGATTGAGTCAGGGACTTTTTTTATTTTGCAACAGGGTCTTGCTAAGTTGCTGAAGTTGGCCTCAAACCTGCAATCTTCCTGTCTCAGCCTCCAAAGTACTAGACTTACAGGCATGTGCCACTGCACCTGGCTAAACTTCCATTCTTTCAACCATTGTAACCTGTGGTTCCACTCCTATCACACTACAGGAGTTTCTATTGATTACTTCCAAATCTCTATTTCCAACCTGGAAATTTCTGCAAAGCCTGACCCCATTCTTAACTTGTCTCAACAAGTCCCTAACCCAAACTCCTCCGACATGGTTCTCCCACCTGCAACCCAAAGGTCTTCTGTACCTCTAACTCTACAGCTTGATAGGAAAAACTATAGGTGGTGCAACAGGTACACAGTAAGGACTGGGCAGAGGTACAGCACTCCCCTAGCATGTGTTAGGCCCTGGGTTTAATCCCCAGTACTGCCAACAATGAAATAAAAATAAAAAATAGAGGGCACACGGTAGTCTTGGGATTTTTCTGATTTTTTTCTGGTTAATTGTGATTGAATATTGGGTCCAAAGTCTCATAACTGAATTACTGCTGTATTCTATAGTTCATTACATACCTTACTGACAAGGTGTACAAAAGCAAGGCACTGCTCTCCCACACCCTCCCACACGCTTTTCCCAGCTGTTTAGTGTCTCAAGACTGATGCACCCTGAAGATGAGGAGAATAGCATATCTCAAGTTCACATTAACTTCATCTTCTCCCATTTAACCAGATAAATATCATGAAATTATCCAGTTTGCTAATTAACATCCATTTATTTTTTTATTTTTATTTTTAAATTTATTTATGTATTTATGGGTGCAGGGGATTGAACCCAGGGGCATTCTACCTCCGAGCTATACCCCAGTCCTTTTTATTTTGAAGGAGGGTCTCACCAAGTTGCTGAGGGCCTGGCTAAGTTGCTGAGGCTGGCCACCAACCTGTGATCTTTTTGTCTCATCCTCCCAAGTACTGGGATTACAGGCATGCACCACTATGCCGGGTCATAACATCCATTTTTGGTGGTGGTGGCAGTTGCACAGGTAGTGTATAAAAAAAGCCCAATGAAGTGCTAAGAGAAAACTTCCATTTATATCAGAAAAACTCTGTCCCCAAAACCAAAGAAAATGTCTTTTACACACACACGCAGGCATACATATATATTTAACACTGACATTTCAGGTTTAAGTCTATTAATTCTTTTGGCTTATTGCAATTTATTCTATTTTCCCAAAATCCAAAACAAATGCATCTGGGCTATGAAATTATAAGACTCCCATAGAAAAATGTGAATTCTTTTTTCTTTTTTGAGACAAGGTCTCACTATGTTGCCCAGCCTGGACACGAGCAATCCTCCCCCCTTAGCCTCCCAACTACCTGGTACTATAGGTGTATATCACCACACCTGGCTGGAAAATGTAAATTCTTAAAAAAAACTGGTTATGTCCACGTAATTTATTTTCTGTTAAACACAGATCCACCAATCTACATGGAAAATGACTTTAAACACTGCATATATGCAACCTTAGGATGATTAATATTATCACCTTAATTCTCTTGATTAACTAAGATTGCAAATACAGCCCAGAGTCCAGTAAATCAGTAAATAAGCAGGCACAATATTGTCACAATCACAAGGTCCTAATATTATTTAAATAATCTCTCCATTTTTTATTTATGTATTTATGTATTTATGTATGTATGTATGTGTTTATTTATTTATTTATTTTGGTGTGTGTGGTACTGGAGATTGAACCCAAGGGTGTTATATCTCTAAGCTAAACCCCCAGCCCTATTTTTTTTTAATTTGAAATAGGGTCTCACTAAGTTGTTGAGGCTGGCCTTGAATCTGTGATCTTCCTGTCTCAGCCTCCCAAGTTCTGGGATTATAGGTGTGCACCACCACACCTGGCAATCTCTTCATTTTCTTTTTTTTGGCGGTACTGGGGATTGAACTCAGGGGCATTCTACCTCCGAGCTACGCCCCCAGCCCTATTTTTTATTCTTTATTTTGAAACCGGGTCTCACTAAGTTGCAGAGTGCCTCACTAGGTAGCTGAGGCTGGCCGCGAACCCGGATCCTCCGGTCTCAGCCTCCCGAATGCTGGGATTACAAGCGTGCGCCACCACGCCCGGC
>PVLC010024216.1:0-24877 GCA_004027655.1 Graphiurus murinus
TGGGTTCAATCCCTCAGTACTGCACAAAAAAAAAAAATTTACACTCAGTATTTCTCATCTGAATGTGGGTTCATCTAGCTCTTTACTGCCAACCCCCCAAAGTGTATTTCTCAGGCATCCCTGCCTTTTTCCTTTTAGCTTCTAGAAACCACATGTAGTTATTTCTCTGATTTGTTCCTTTTTCAAAGTCAGTGCTTGAGCTGGAATGTAGCTCGTGGCAAAGCACTGCAGGTGCAATGCTCTGGGTTCCATCCCCAGTACTAAGAAAGACCAAAAAAGACCAAAAAAAAAAAAAAAGTCAAGTAGTCAGAGCTTGCTTTGTCTCATCTCAATGCCTTTTGACATCAGCTTTGGATACTTCCCTTCTCCAAATGTAGTGAATCCATAAAGGAGCCGTTTCCTTCCTAGCATTTCCTCCCTGTGCTTGGGGTAGGAAACTGTCCATTCTCTGGCATCTAGCTGCCCTCTGACCTCTTCTGACAGGGCTCCCCTCCCCCATCTGACTAGGTCCTTGGAATGTGCTGATTCAAATATGAACAGTACACTGTTCCTCGGAGAGGTCTCTTCTTCAGGACTGTGCCTGGAGAGCCCAGCAAAGGCAACCCAGGTGCTAGCCTGAGAGTGGCCTCAACTCAGAGGTCATCGATGGACTACTAAGTCCAAGTGTTCTCCCCTATGGGGACCAGGGGTATATACTGGTGGGCCTGTGAAGAGCCTAGTCAGCCCTCATCTCCTTGGTGGGTAAGACCCCAGGCTGCTCATGCTCACATATGACACAGACCTGGGCACCCCTTCCCACTGCAAGGTTCCACCCTGTTTCTCTGGGAGCTGAATTTCATAGAGGGAGCAGCCAGGCAGGCCCCGGAATCTGCCCTGGGCCTCTGAAGGGAAGGGAGCTATTTGATGAAACTAGCCCTCTTTTTTGTCCCTCTCTTTTTCAGTCAAATGTTGCTGCCTCTAATGCCAAGCTGGCTTTGTTTTACGACTGGCTGTTCTTTAGTCCAGACAAGGATAGCATTATGAACATAGGTATGTGACAAGACCAGGCAACGCCACTTTCCTATCCCTCAGGCCCCGCTGCCTTGTCCTAGTAACAGTGGTCGTAAATCTCAGGGCAGTGAGGAGTGGAGGCAGCTTATCTGGAGCAGTTCCGTTGTTCCTCGTCAGTTCTCCCTTGACCTAGAAGGAAAATTGCTTTGATGTGGCTGAGCAGCCAGTCCACCCCCCTTTTCCCCACAGCCTTATCCTTGGGCTCCGGGTGGGGAGGGCTTGGACAGAGAAGATGGCCTGCTTTTCCTCTCATATCTCCCTTCTCCAAGGAGAATGCTGGAGACAAGAAGGGAAGTGAGGGCTAAGAGCAGTTTGGGAGGCTGGCTGCCTTGGGTCTGTTCAGTGGGAATGGGGAAGTAGGCAGCACTCCCCAGGGCCATTCATGTATATTGGCGTCCTGTTTTGAGGAGAGGGAAACAGTGTCTGATGTGGGGGCCTTTAATTCCACACTATAGAGCCAGCCATCCTGGTAATGCATCACTCCATGAAGCCCCATCCAGCCATCACTGCCACACTCCTGGACTTCATGTGTCGTGTAAGTACCACAACCTCTCCTCCCTCTTCCTGGGTGAGCAGAAGTAGGAATATCACTGCTCGTCTCCTGCTGGTTGGGTCTTCCCAATGTGGCTCATCTGTGGGAACAGAAGTGGTCATGAGTTTGTCCCCCCAAGTTACCTCCCACGTTCTCACTGTCTGCATTTGGGTCGTTATTTGTTTCCATGGGGTTTCTCAGTCACAGGATGATGACTCAAGGTGGAATCTGCTCTCCTTGAGGAACAGCTGGCGCCAGGAAGAGTGCCCCATCTTTATGGCCCGGAGTGGTCAGACGACACGCTGTTCCTTCTTGGCAGCCATACCACCCAGTGTCTTCTGACACAACCACGGCAACACTCTAGGTCTAGGTCAACAAGACACTGACCAACACAGGATGGAAAGCCTTGTGCTTATTCTCTCCTCTTTTTCCTTCCAGATCATCCCCAACTTCTATCCACCCCTGGAGGGCCATGTGCGGCAGGGGGTCTTTTCCTCCCTCAACCACATTGTGGAAAAACGGGTCTTGGCGTAAGGAGTTTATGTGTAGGGAGGGTGGGGAATGGGATGGGGGTTCTCCATTTTTCATTAGATCCAGCGTATCTGGGTCAGGCACATCCAGATACCACTGTACCACTGCTGACCTTTTCCCTTGAGAGGTATACAGAGTACCAGCTCAGCCTCCAACTGCTGGATATATACACTGTTGACTTTTACAGGAATTCCTATTTTACCATCATATTACAAAGGACTTCAAATATCTTCCTGTCCTCTATTGACCCCTTGGAGAATCTGAGGATGGCTCAGTTACACTGATTGGGCTTAGACCTTCATCTCCATGTTGAGTTAGTAATGAGGAGCTCTGATACCAACTTTCATTTGTGTTCCTCATTAGACACTTGGCTCCCCTGTTTGACAACCCTAAATTGGATAAAGAGCTACGGGCCATGCTGAGGGAGAAATTTCCTGAGTTCTGCAGCTCACCCTCCCCACCTGTGGAAGGTATAGAAACACTCTTCCTGGGTCACCTATGTCAGAGGAGGGATGGGGAGAGCCAGGCATGGTAGCACACACTTGTAATCCCAGTACTGGGAAGCTGAAACAGGAAGATCACAGGTTCATAGCCAGCCTCAGCAATTTAGTGAGGCCTTGTTTCAAAATAAAAGATAAAATAGGGCTGGGAGTAGAGCTTAGAGGTAGAATGCCCCTGGGTTCAGTCCCCAGACACACACACACACACGGATGGAGGCATCTAGCAGACCTGAGCCCCATTTAGGATGCTGCCCCTGAGGGTTTTTCCCTCTTGACATGTCCACTTCAGCTTTTCTTCCCCACTTCCCCTTTTTATCCATTTTTTTGTATTGTAGCCCTGGGTTCTCTCTCTCCATCTAATTTTTTTTTTTTTTTCCAGTATTAGAGATTGAACCCAGGGGCATTCTACCTCTGAGCTACCCCTCAGCCCTATTTTATTTTTTATTTTGAAACAGGGTCTTACTAGATATGATGAGAGTCTCACTACTTGCTGAGGCTGTCCTCCAAACACCATACCTGGCTGACTTCTGCATAGTTACAGTGGCCAGTAGTAAGCCGGGCATGGTGGCCCACAATTGTAATCCCAGCATTTTGGGGGCTGAGACCAGAGGATCCAGGTTCAAAGCCAGCCTCAGCTACCTAGTGAGGCACTCCGCAACTTAATGAGACCCTGTTTCAAAATAAAGAATAAAAAATAGGGCTGGGAGCCAGGCGTGGTGGCGCACACTTGTAATCCCAGCATTTGGGAGGCTGAGACCAGAGGATCCAGGTTCTCAGCCAGCCTCAGCTACCTAGTGAGGCACTCCGCAACTTAGTGAGACTCGGTTTCAAAATAAAGAATAAAAATAGGGCTGGGGGTATAGCTCGGAGGTAGAATGCCCCTGAGTTCAATCCCCAGTCCCACAAAAAAAGAAAGAAAGAAAGAAAGGAAGAACGAACGAACACAAGAGAATGTCCCCAATCTTATTCTACTTGCTCATCCTGAGCTGAATGTAGAGGGTTCATGTCCTATGCTGTTCCTGTTCCTGGCAACATCTTTCTGCGGGTTGTGGAGGGTTGTAAGGACAAGAGGTTTGTCCTTCCAGGGTCACTTTTCCAGTTAGTTTTCCATAAACTCCATATTTTTTCACTGGCTTCCAGTTTCCCCTTCCTAGAGTGAGGGGCATACTAGAGGCCATCAAGTACCTTTCTCTTTACTCCCAAGTCAAAATTGAGGAGCCAGTTTCCATGGAGATGGACAACCATATGTCGGATAAGGATGAGAGTTGCTACGACAATGCAGAGGCAGCCTTTAGTGATGATGAGGAGGATCTCAACAGCAAAGGTGAGGCTGGTGGCCAGGGCTGGCTCAGGGTTGTGGCAGGTCTGAGAGGACTGGTACACAGGAGCAGCCAGACTGCGACCTTCCTATCTGTTACTGGATGAAACTCGAGGGTATAGACCTTTGCACATGAGAGGGTATGTAAAATAGTTCCTGCTCATTTGTGAGTGAGACATGTGTACATTCAGGCATAAACAGGTGCATACTGAGAATTATGAAGAGGGGACACATGGTTCAGGACTGTCTCTGTTGCTGGCATCTGGGCCGACTGACTTTTTTCCTTTATCACTCCCTTCAGGAAAGAAGAGAGAGTTTCGCTTCCATCCTATCAAGGAGACAGTTGTGGAGGAGCCAGTTGATATCACACCCTACCTCGACCAGTTGGATGAGTCCCTAAGGGACAAAGTACTCCAGCTACAGAAGGGGAGGTGGGTGCAGAACCTGCTTCCCACCTTACAGGGTGCAGCCCAGGCTCCTTTCCCTCCTGCCTAATGGGTGTGGCAGGATGTCAGGGCTTGGAGGGAAACATGGTGGAGCAGATGGAGAGGTAGTTGAAGGTTCTTGGAGGATGTTGTTGCAGTTTATGTTGGGGAGTGTGGGCTGGGAGTGGTATGGACCATCCCTTGACACCTCAGGTTCCTGTTCCCTAAGATTCTGGGAAGAAGAGCCTCTGAGACCTGAAGCAGGATGGCTGGGGGATTTCCCTGTTCTTTGGGCCTCAGCCCAGAAAGCAGCAAATTCTGCCCTAAAGCTTCCCCCACCCACACCAAGATTTCATACAGAACTTCTTTGTTTTTGTCTCTGTATGTGAGTGTGCTTGTGCACACTCTTCTGGGTGTGTGTCCTACCCTGTGCTGTCACTTATGTCCCTGGATTTCCTCTCTCTTCTGTACTGCAGTGATACAGAGGCCCAGTGTGAGGTCATGCAGGAAATTGTGGACCAAGTCCTAGAGGTAAGGAGGAACCCAGTACCTTAGGGAGGAAGCAGCCCAGCCTGCCCAGCTTAGAGTTTCCCCTGCAGATGTCTCCCTGGGAATCTCATCCTGGAGTTGGAGGTAGAGGCTCTGGGGCAGTGAGGACAGGAAGGCTTGGCATTGGGTCGTAATGCCCCCTCCCCTCTCTTGTCTTACCACCCAGGAAGACTTTGATTCGGAGCAACTGTCAGTCCTTGCTTCCTGCCTACAGGAGCTCTTCAAGGCCCACTTCCGAGGGGAGGTGCTGCCCGAGGAGGTCACCGAGGAGTAAGGCTCATCTTCCCTGACCTTCCGGGCCTCAAGCCAGCCTCAAGCCAGAAGTGTGCTCTTGGAGCCCGAGTCCAGAACGCACCTTGCTGTGGACTTGAGAAAACTAATCTGTTCTCTTGGTCTTCTGATTCTCACATGTATTAGTTCATTGAAATGGGGGTTTATTTTTGCCTGCTGGATGCCATGTGTATTGCAGTGGTAGAATAGCATCTCTGTCCTGGGCTTCCAGCCCTGCTGGCCAGTAGCCCCAACCCATGCTACTTTGGTCGGGATCGGGCCCTGGTCTGGACTCCTAGGGTAGGAACCTTGTCTTTAGTGGTGATGACCTCAGTTGGTTCCATGTTAGGAACCTGTTTTCTCTGCCGCCAAGCTTCTGGGGCAGCAGGAAGTTTGCCTTTTGAGTAGAAGGGAGCAGGCTGAATCTGGCCTTGGTATGATCCCCCATATTATCTGCCTGCAGCCACCCTTCCCCTGATGTGGACTCTCATGTGTAACTCTTGTCTTGTAGGTCCCTCGAGGAGTCTGTAGGGAAGCCTCTCTACCTGATATTTAGGTAAGCATCCAGTAGCAGGAGAGACTGCTCTGTCCTCCATGTTTCCGAACAGCACACATATGCCTGTTGGGGGTCACTGGACCTCCTCTCCAGAGAGGAGGAGGTATGCCATGGGCAGATTGTCACACCACCCCGAAGCTCCTTAGGAGAGCCTGCACTGGGTGACACCTCCTCTCATCCCCCCAGGAACCTGTGCCAGATGCAGGAGGACAACAGCAGCTTCTCTCTGCTTCTGGACCTTCTCTCCGAGCTCTATCAGAAGCAGCCCAAGATTGGCTACCACCTGCTATACTACCTGAGGGCCAGGTAAGTGTGGTCCCCATGCTTTGAAAGGCTCTCTCCTCCTGCACAGGCTCCCTTGCCAATGACTGGTGTCACCAATGCCTTTTCTCTGTCTCTTTTGGTGTTGGTGTTGAACCCAGGCCCTTCTGCATGCTGAGTGTTTGTTTTTGTTTTTGTTTTTCTTTTTGTAAATAACAGCTTTATTGACATATAATCCACATACTATAAAATTCACCCTTTTAGAATGTACACTGGAGCTGGGCAAGGTGACACATGCCTATAATCCCAGTATTTGGGAAACTGAGACAGGAGAATCTCAGGTTTGAGGACAGCCTCAGCAAGTAGTGAGACTCTCATCAACCTAGCAAAACCATGGTTATTTTTTTTGTGTGTATGTGTGTGTGTGTGGTACTGGGGATTGAACTCAGGGGCATTCTACCTCCGAACTACACCCCAGCCCTATTTTTTATTCTTTATTTTGAAACAGGGCCTCACTAAGTTGCAGAATGCCTCATTAGGTAGCTGAGGCTGGCCGTGAACCCAGATCCTCTGGTTTCAGCCTCCCAAATGCTGGGATTACCATCATGCGCCACCACGCCCAGCTTACCATGTTTCTTTTTTTTTTTTTTTTTTTTTTTTTGCGGTACTGGGGATTGAACAAGTACCAGGGATGGAACCCAGACAAGTACCAGGGATGGAACCCAGGGACATTCTACCTCTGAGCTACACCCCCAGCCCTGTTTTTCATTCTTGATTTTGTTGGGTTTTTTTGGGGGGGAGGTGGCTATTGGGGATTGAATGGGCATTCTACCTCCAAGCTACACCCCCAGCCCTCTGGTTTTTTTGCAGTACTGGGGATTGAACCCAGAGACATTCTACCTCCAAGCTACATCCCCAGTCCTATTTTTTATTCTTTACTTTGAAACAGGATCTCATTAAGTTGCAGAGAGCCTCACTAAGTAGCTGAGGTTAGCCACGAACCTAGGATCCTCCTGTCTCAGTCTTCCAAGTACTGGGATTACAAGCATGTGCTGCCACACCCAGTTCTTATTTTTTTATTTTGAAACAGGGGTTCACTAAGTTTTTATTCTTTTTTTTTTTGTGTGTGTGTGTGTGTGTGTGTGTGTGTGTATGTGTTACTGGGGATGGAACCTAAGGCCTAGGGGCATTCTACCTCCGAGCTACACCTCCAGCTCTATTTTTTTATTCTTTATTTGAAACAAGGTCTCACTAAGTTGCAGAGGGCCTCACTAAATAGCTGAGGCTGGCTGCAAATCTGTGATCCTCCTGTCTCAGCCTCCCAAGTTACTGGAATTATAAGTATATGCCACCACACTTGATTTCTCTTGAGCTTTAAGTCTCATGAAAATTTGCTCCTATGTTTTTGTCTAAGAGTTATATGGCTTTAGTTCTTTATTAAGCATATAAAGTATTTTTTTGTATGTGATATGAAGTATTACTGGCCTCATAGCTTGAGCCCAGAAGAGAGAGCTTTCTTCAGCCTGACCTGGGCCCTTTTCTGTTCTTCATGCTCAGCAATCAGTGGCTTCACTTTTTGGGGTCTGAGCCCTGTCGGGAACAGTGGGGAGGCATGGGGAGAAAGAAGAGTGTCTCCTGATTCTTAGATTGTCAGGCCCTTAGGGAAAGGAGGGAGGGATATGGGACAAACAAGCACAGGACAGAGGAAGGCGTTGCAGAGTCAGAGCCTCCTCAGGACATGTGAAGTTCTGATGCTGAGGTCAGGCTGCTGACACAGGCCCACCTGGTCTTGCAGCAAAGCCGCTGCCGGGAAGATGAACCTGTACGAGTCATTTGCCCAGGCTACCCAGCTAGGTGATCTGCACACCTGCCTAATGATGGACATGAAGGCTTGCCAGGAGGACGACGTGCGGCTGCTGTGTCACCTCACGCCCTCCATCTACACAGAGGTCAGTGCGCTATTTTAGAGGCTGTGGGGCAGGGCAGGAGCCTCACAGTACAGACCCATCTCTGCACACCCTGAGCATCACACACAACCGCCACTGACCTCAGCAGCCATTGCTTCCCACACCTCAGCTGTCCCTTCCTTCTATCTCTTTTAAATAAAGGTTGGAAATTTCTGAAGCTCCCAGAATTCCTATCCTTTGGTTTAACTATGATGTGAGTTGGGGTCTGGAGCCATATCCTCGGTTTCTCAGCTTCGGCCCCATCATCTGGACCCAGAACAGGCTCTGTAAACCTGTGTTTCTGTATCCCAGGCACACCCTCCGGTTCCTAAAGACACTCACTTTCATTTCCCCTGGTTCATTTGCCATCTTCTCTCAGAACTGGGATGGAGGAGGAGGTATTAGCTCTTCCTCCTATTGCTGAAAGTTCCAAGGAAGAGGGAAATGAAGACCCAGGGTGTGGGCATGACTGGAGGAACTGGGATCTCAGCCAGGCTCTGGAGGGCGGAGGCACAGGTGCCACACACAGTTCCCCTCCCTGCCTGCCCTGTCCTGTCCAGATGGGGTCCTGCCTTCCCACACTCCCCCCGACACCCACATTCTGTATTTTTTCTCTGGCTGAGAGTATGCATAGATGGATTAATGTTGGACATCATTAGTCTGCATAGATTGGACTTATTTGCTGCCAGTGATATAAATATTTGACCCACACAGACCTCCCCCAATGTCATGTCTAGTCCTGTCATCTCTCCTTGCCACCTTTTCCTCACCTCACATGCCCCCGCATGGTGTGTGCACACCTCACACAGTGTGGAGTCCTCAAGGCTTAGACCCATGCTGCTCGCCCAGCCAGATCCTGCACTGTGACAGGAGGTGGATGGTTGTGGGGTGAAGGCCGAGGGTCTGCCCTGGACCTGTCTTAGTTTCTCCCTTTTCGGTCTAGTTTCCAGACGAAACCTTGAGGAGTGGGGAGCTGCTGAACATGATCGTGGCTGTTATTGACTCTGCGCAGGTGAACAGCGAGCTCTGATGGCCCCAGAGAGGCCCGGGAGGTGGGACTGGGGAAATCAGGACCTCCACTTTCTCCCCAGGCCTGCACTCAGAAGCCTGTGCTGCACAGGCATTCTACCTCTGGGGTATAGTTCCTGTATTTGAGGCCAGGAGAGTTAGGGAGAAAGCTGGGGTCAGGTCCATCCTGTCTGCAGTTGCCTGTCATCTTTGTTTTTTGATGTTTTGGGGGTTGGTTTGTTTGTTGATGTACTAGGGATTGAAGTCAGGTATGCCATTTTTATTTTTTTTATTTTGAGATGGGTTTTTCTTTGAGGCTAGTCTTGAACCTACAGTCCTCCTGTCTCAGCCTCCCAAGTATTGATGTTACGGTGTGCAGCTACTGTGTCTGTCTCTGGAGTTGCCTTTATTCTGCATGTTCTTTGGACACTCCTGTTTCCACAGGAAAGCCTGAGGGGATGGTTTTTAGCTCTCAGCCAGTCTTCCCCTTGGCTCAGAATGCAAATAATAGGACCTTTTCTACACGACCTTTCCATTATGCTTAGGGCTTAACAGATTGGATTTTTGCTTGAGTCTATCTCAAGCAAATGGACGGGGTCCCATTTCTCTCCTTTCCACTCAGTTCACACTCAAGAGTCCTTCCTCTGCCTTTGCCCACACCAAAGCCCAGGGGTCCTTCCCTCTTCCTCAGGCCCAGGCTAAGGCAGGGGGAGGAGTTGCCCTCTCTCCCTCTGCCATCAAGCTGTGGGTAGTTTTTCATAACTATTTTTGCCCCAAATTGGCTGTAGCTCCCACCGAGACCTGTCGCTATGTTGCCAGCCCCCTTTGTCCTTCAGGGACCACAGCTTTCATCACACGCTGTGTGTCACCCTCCACCCTGGCCTCTGGCCTCTTAGAGCTGATGGGTCTGCCTTCCCCCTCCTCCTCCATAGCTCCAGGAGCTGGTCTGCCACGTGATGATGGGGAACCTGGTCATGTTTCGAAAAGACTCCGTCCTCAACATACTCAGTAAGTGACCAGAAGAGGAGAGGGGGTCGGCCTTCATGTATTCTACTAACAGGAAAGCTGGTTCTAGGGCTGGAGGGCTGAGGAGTAGGACACACCTCGCCCTGTGGTCTTGGGCTGGCCTCTGTTTCTTGCTCTATGTAACCGAAAGGCTATCCCATTGCCCTGCAACCCACTGTGGATGGGAATACTGAAGCCCTATGAAGACTTTGGAAATAAGTGTTGTGTGGAAAGAGGGAAGGGTCTAGATTGAAGGTCACTGTCCCTACTCCATACCGTTCATGCTTGGGATGCTGGTAATAAGTGGATCAGCTGTGTGTGTGTGTGTGTGTGTGTGTGTATGTGTGTGACAGAGAAAGATTTCTTGTCTCTTCCAGTCCAAAGTCTGGACTGGGAAACCTTTGAGCAGTATTGTGCCTGGCAGCTCTTCCTGGCCCACAACATCCCCCTGGAGACCATAATCCCCATTCTACAGCACCTCAAATACAAGGGTGAGTGGGGTGCAGGCTGGGAGTATGGGGAGAGGACATCCAGTGCCTCTGAGCCTGGCCCTGGGCTGGGGCTCAGGTGACTCCAGGACTAGGAGCAGGCTGGGGGATTCTTCCTGGCTCTGCTCTTCCAGTGGCTGTTGGTTGGGGTAGGGAAGGTACGTCATTCCTTCCTGGAATTACACATTCCTCCCAGCAGCCTGCATTCTCACCCACAGAGCACCCGGAGGCCCTGTCCTGCCTGCTGCTGCAGCTGCGAAGGGAAAAGTGAGTGCACTCTGGGGGCTGTTTAGCCCTGGTCCCACCGTCCCAAGAGACACTGGCATAAAGAGCTTCTGTCCTGCTCCATTCACCATGTTTTTTCCTATCATTGACATCTACTTATCCTGCCCTTCCCCCAGTGTGACTTACAAATAAGCAGATCCCCTGGGATCTGGGCTTCCTCTGACTGCGCCCCTGCCCACCCGGCACTGCCCTGGGAGGTGGGAGGTGGGGACCGGACATCCCTGTTTCCTGCTGCCACAGCAGTTCTAATCCTGGTGGCTCCTCCCCTGCCCAGGCCCCACAGGCCACTCGGCTGTACCAAGAGGTGGAAGGGTTAGAGTAAAGGGGTCACACCTCTGCTCCACTGGCTGGACCCATGGCACCCTGCCAGGGGTGGGGCATAGAGGGTATGAGGACTGAAGCCCCCTCTGCATCACAGGCACCTCAGCAAGGTCCCTAGACGAGTGGGGCAGCTGCTGTGCATGTCTTCCTACCTTCTTGCCTCCCTTCCACCTTTTCCTCTCTCTTGCCTGAGACACTGGAAGTGGTACAGAATGTCCTGGGCAGGCCAGGCATGGTGGGACACACTTGTGATCCCAGGACTTGGGAGGCCGAGACAGAAAGAGTTTAGTGAGGCTGTCAGCCACTTAGTGAGACCCTGTTTCCAAATAATAAAAAGTAAAAAGGGCTGCCGGGCATGGTGGCACATACTTGTAATCCTAGTACTTAGGAGGCTGGGACAGGAGAATCACAGGTTCATGGCCAGCCTCAGCTACTTAGTGAGGCCCTCTGCAACTTAGTGAGACCCTGTTTCAAAATGAATAAAAAAGCCGGGCATGATGGCGCACGTTTGTAATCCCAGCATTTGAGAGGCTGAGACTGGGGGATCCCGGTTCGAGGCCAGCCTCAGCTGCTTAGTGAAGCCTCCGCAACTTAGTGAGGCCCTATTTCAAAATAAAGAATAAAAAATAGGGCTGGGGCTGTAGCTCAGAGGTAGAATGCTCCTGGGTTCTGTCCCCAGTGCCACAAAAAGAAAAAACGAAAAAAAAAAAAAAGGGCTGAGGGTGGAGCTCAGAGATAGAATGCCCTTGGGTTCCATCCCCAGTACCACACACACAAAAAGGGGGTGTGGCGCTGGGGGTGTAGCTTAGAGGTAGAATGTCTCTAGGTTCAATCCCCAGTACCGCAGAATGTCCTGGGCTAACTGGAAGTCTTGGGGGTTATCTTGGGCTGTGGCTTCCCAGCCCTCTCCTACCCCTCCCTCAGGCGGACACCAGGCAGGCCCACAGCGCCAGCATGGCAGAGCTGAGGAAACATCCACACCATGCTTGTCCTCCCGTCACCCAGGCTCCTTCTTGCCTGTTCTGGGGGAAGTCGGGGTTTTGGGGGGGCCTCCTTCCTGCACGGGCAAACTTTCTACCACCAAAGAAATGGAGGAGTCTCACTTCCTGTCCTGGCTTCTGCAGAGGATGAAACCAGGCGTTCCTGAACCTAAAGAGAAGGGGTAGACGGATGTGAGAGTAGGAAGCTACAGCAGGGCTCGGGTGGGGCGGGGAGGCTCCGGTTTGGGAAACAAGTAAGTGGAGGAGACCCAGCAGCTTGTGAGGCCAGCCATGTGGGCAGGCACCCAGCAGCTTTCTGGCCCCAGGCCCAGCGAGGAGATGGTCAAGATGGTGCTGAGCCGGCCCTGCCACCCCGACGACCAGTTCACCACCAGCATCCTGCGGCACTGGTGCATGAAGCATGACGAGCTGCTGGCCGAGCACATCAAGTCCCTGCTCATCAAGAACAACAGCCTCCCTCGCAAGAGGCAGAGGTGGGCACGGCATGGCGCACCCTTCGCACACCATGGCCAAGGCGGGCTGTAGTGACTGCCGCCCAGGGGTGGTGGCGCTAGTGCTACCCCAGCCTGGTGTGTGGGTGACATCTAGTGGTCTGCAGCCATGTGGCATGCAGGACCACTGTGACTCCGGCTCCTCTCCCACCTCCAGTAGCCCATTCAGACCCTCCCATCTCCCCAGGGGGACTGGTGGGGTGGCGGGTGTCTCCCAGCTCAGACTGGCTCTGGTATCCTGCGCAGCCTGAGAAGCTCCAGCAGCAAGCTGGCCCAGCTGACTCTAGAGCAGATCCTGGAACACCTGGACAACCTGCGGCTCAACCTGACCAACACCAAGCAAAACTGTATGCACCGGACTCGGGCTAGCGGGTGTGGCGCTGCCCTGGTGGGGGCAGGGAAGAGCTGACAGCCTTGGGCACTATGTAACAAGCTCCCAGGCCTTTAACTGCTTTCCTCCTTGCTCCCTCTAGTTTTTAGCCAGACCCCAATCCTCCAGGCGCTACAGCACGTGCAGGCAAGCTGCGATGAAGCCCACAAGATGAAGTGAGGCTCCTTCTGCTTTGGGCCTTGGGACTAGAGGGCAGAGGACCTGGTGGGGAGGAGGCCTTCTAGGGACACAAACTTAATGTCCAGCCAGACCCTGGGGTTGAAGAGGAATAGACACCATGCCTGGGGGCAGAGGACAGGAGGGGAGGCGGCCACAGCAGCACGGTGGTCGCTCTGAGAGTTTGTTCTCCTCAGGTTCAGTGATCTCTTCTCCCTGGCGGAGGAATACGAGGACTCTTCCACAAAGCCCCCCAAGAGCCGGCGGAAGGCAGCTCTGTCCAGCCCTCGGAGTCGAAAGAATGCCACGCAGCCCCCCAACACTGAGGAGGAGTCCGGTTCCAGCAGCGCTTCGGTGAGACCCATGGTGCACTCAGAAGAGGAGCAATGGATGCAGGTAGACACTGCAGCAAGTGGCTCCCTCCCCTCTCCTTGTATCTTCTAGGAGGAAGAGGACACAAAACCCAAGCCCACCAAGCGGAAACGAAAGGGGTCTTCTGCCGTGGGCTCCGACAGCGACTGAGGCCCTGTGTCCCCCACCCCACCCCAGTTGGACTGCCCTCTCCCTGGTGAATCAAAGGGTAATGGGGGCTCGCCACCTTGCCCAGTGGGAGGACGAGCTGCTTCCTGTGGCCCAGCCTGAGGGCCACCGTGCAGCCCTCTTTGCCCTCCTGTCCTGGGCCTCTGGCCCCCACACTGCTGTTCCCACTGATACCTGGGTTCTCACTGCAGCTATCTAGAGGCTGTGCAAATCCAGGCTGTGGCAGGAGTGCTCAGCCTCTGCCTCTCCCGCAGCCCTTCCCCAGTATCCAGGAGAGCTTTGTCAACAGAGGAGTGACAGGGGCCACAGACAGAGAAGCCAGGGTGAGAGGAGATGTGCCTGTGTGGTGGCCCTCCCGCTTACCGCAGTGTCCACCTGCTCTGAACAGATGTTTGTACTCTTTCCACACACACCCTCACCCGTGGGCAGTGGTGTCAAGCCCCAGAGGAAGGAGCCTGAGGGGAGCCCAGCCCCCGCACTGTGCCCTGGAGGCTGGGGTTAGCCTGGGCTTGCACCTCACGCTGGACTGGGCCAGAGCCCAGGAGAGTCCCAGAGGCAAGTTCCTCAGAACTGTCAAATGGTCCCTTCCTTGACTGGTTTTTTTGTTTTGTTTTTTTGTTTGTTTTGTTTTGGGTTTTTTTTGCAGAGATAATCGCATTTCTTTCTAAATGATAATAAAACAAGTTAGAACATCTTTTGTGCCAGCCACCACCCACATTCACCCTGTAATGTAGAGATGTTCTGTTTTGTGGGCACTCTGACTATGGCCTCACAATTTCACCCCTTACCTTCCTGCTATCTCCCCCCTCCTTGTCTAGAGCAGGAGGAACTTGGTGTTGCCCTCCACCACCCTTCCTGCTACACTGCACGTATGAGCCATGCAGAAATCCACATTAGCACTATCTCCCTGCAGCCTGAGGTTTATCCTTGCCCATAGCTCAAGAAACTAGAGGCTTCCAAGCCAGGCACAGTGGCGCACACCTGTAATCCTCCAGTGCTTAGGAGGCTGAGACAGAGGATTACAAATTTGAGGCCAGCCTCCACAATTTAGTGAGACTCTCAGCAATTTAGCAAGACACTTTCTAAATGCCCCCTGGGTTTATTCCCCAATGGAAGGAAGACACGGGGAGAGAGTGAGCTGGGGGTGGTGGGCCACACCTGAAATCCCAGTACTTGGGAGGCTGAGACAGGAGGATCACAGGTTCAAAGCCAGCCTCAGCAGCATAGTGGGGCCCTCTGCACTAGTGTAACTCTGTTTCAAAATAAATAAAAAATCAGGAGGTATAACTTGGAGGTAGAATGCCTCTGGGTTCCATCTCCAGTACCAAGGGGAGGAAAAAAGTGAGGCTTTCGGCAACCTAGTGAAACTCTATTTCCAGATAAGAAATAAAATCAGTCTTGGGGTGTAGCTCAGAGGTAGAATGCCTCTAGATTCAATCCGTAATACCACCAAAGAAACAAACAACCCTAGAGGCTCCCAAAAGCTAATATTCATCAGATGTACTGTGGTTTGTTGTGTGCATGCTCCCCCTCTACTGGAGGGCTGGACTAGCTGCTTAGCAGAAAGGGATGCTTTAGCCAGGGCTAGAAAGACAGAAATATGCTTGGAGGATAGAGTCCAAACACCAGGCCCTGGGGCACCCTCTTCCTTCCAGTCTGGTCACTGTTGGTCCCAGGCACCCGCAGAAAAGAGCTCCTTGGCTCTTTGGTTCCAGTGGTCCAGGGAGGTGGGAGGCCAGCTGGGAGGAAAGGACGTTGGGCTCCCTGCAGAAGGCTCCTCTGATTCAGTGTGAAAAATTTGGCTTATAGAATCCAGGTTCTCTCCCTGGAAGCTGCTGCTACTTCCTTTGAAAATCTAAACCCCGGAGGCCTCCTTTTCCTTCCTCTCCTTCCCCAGTTCCGCCCGATTAAAACCAGGATGGAAAGCATTTGCTGGCTGGCCCCAATTATTGTAACCTTGCCCAAAGGGAGGAGCCTCCTCCCTCCAGACATCTGGCTCTCGGGCCTCCACCTTTCCCCTATTTAACTCTGGAGCCTCCACCCATCCCTTGAGCCTGCTGCTGCTGGAGGGAGTCTGGGTCTGGCTGTGGAGCCAGCCCGGACTTGCAGAACTGGAATGGGCCCAAGGCCAAGCTCTTTAGTCTTCCAGGAGAGGGAGCAAGGGTACCTTCTCCATCACAGATGAAAATGAGAAATGTTGAGGGAAAGAGACACCATTGTCCAGACAGTCTGGCTCTCAGACCCAGACTTAAAAGTCTAGCCAAAAGTCTAAACCTCCCATGAGGAGAAAGAATTTAAGACCGGACATGCACATTCCCTGGATGGAGGGAAGGCGCTTGCACCGCCCAGGACCTGGTTGGGTGCAGGCTGCTGCGAATAGTCTGCAGCGAGCCTGCCTAGGGCGGGGCGTAGGCTGTGGGGAGGGCTGGAGGCCAGCGCCCCAGACTCCACTCCCGTGGGGGAAGGGGCGTGTGCCAGTGCGCGCTCCCGGAAAGGAGAGGTCTCTGAGC
This sequence comes from Graphiurus murinus, assembly GCA_004027655.1. NCBI lineage: Eukaryota > Metazoa > Chordata > Mammalia > Rodentia > Gliridae > Graphiurus > Graphiurus murinus. The sequence continues at coordinate 16,135 of PVLC010024216.1, forward strand.
AAGAGCGTGTGGGTCCAGATTTTCAGAAGGGACCATCAGGGGTGTTTGCAAGCGGCTAGGGCCAGACAGTGCCGAGTGGAGGAAGAGGGCACCATGGCTGCCCTCCTCCTGCTGCCTCTGCTGCTGCTGCTGCCGCTGCTGCTCCTGAAGCTGCATCTCTGGTCGCAGCTGCGCTGGCTCGCCGCCGACTTGGCCTTCACCGTGCGCGCTCTACGCTGCAAAAGGACTCTGCGAGCTCGTGCGCTGGCCGCCGCAGCTGCCGACCCTGAAGGTCCCGAGGGGGGCTGCAGCCTGGCCTGGCGCCTCGCGCAACTAGCTCGGCAGCGCCCCGCGCACACCTTTCTCATTCACGGGGCGCGACGCTTTACCTATGCCGAGGCAGAGCGCGAGAGTAACCGGGCTGCGCGCGCCTTCTTGCGCGCGCAGGGTTGGGACTGGGGACCCCGCGGCGGTGGTGGCGGCAGGGGCACAGGGAGCAAGAAGGGCGAGCCAGTGGGGCAAGGCGCTGGAGATACGGCGGCCGGAAGCGGTGAGGCGCTCTCTGAGTGTGGAGAAAGTGGAGTGGCTAGAGGTGGAGGAGCCGCGGGCCCTCTGGCACCTGGGGCCACTGTGGCGCTGCTCCTCCCCGCCAGTCCAGAATTCCTGTGGCTCTGGTTTGGGCTGGCCAAGGCCGGCCTGCGCACGGCCTTTGTGCCCACCGCCCTGCGCCGAGGGCCCCTACTGCATTGCCTCCGCAGCTGCAGCGCACGTGCGCTGGTGCTGGCTCCAGGTAAGGCTGGAACGCCAACTGACCAGGGCGGGGCCAGCCCTGGTGTGTCTGGGGCCAGGGAGGGGCTCCGCGTTGTCCCTGCGTCTTGGAAGGTGCCAAACTATCTCCCTGGGGTCCAGAAGTGGAGCGAAGAGGGGATATGAGTCCCTAGGTTTGCGAATGGATAGTGCTCTATTTGGTTCCCCAAAGACTCCCAAGAGACATCCCAGACCTGCAATGGGACATCCATACCTGTCGCCCTCACCCAAGAGCGGTGTGAGGAGATGAAGAAGGCTAAGGGGTCAGGAAGGCTGCTGAATAGCAGCAGAGCCGTGGGGTTGTGCTTTCCCGCCCCTTCTAGAGTTCCTGGAGTCCCTGGAGCCCGACCTGCCAGCGCTGAAGGCCATGGGGCTCCACCTGTGGGCCACAGGCTCTGAAACCCACCTTGCTGGAATCAGCGATCTGCTAGCCCAGGCAGCAGCTGAAGCGGATGAGCCAGTGCCAGGTTACCTCTCTGCCCCCAAGAACATAATGGACACGTGCCTGTACATCTTCACCTCTGGCACCACAGGTGAGGGCTGGGCACCATGCTTACTCCCCAGAAACTAAGGCAGAAGAAGGCAGGGTTTGGGAACAGAGACTGGGGCGTCAGCTCCCAGGCCACCCTTCAAAGCAGCTTCTTTAGCTTGGGCATGGTGGCGCATGCTTGTAATCTCAGCATTTGGGAGGCTGAGACTGGAGGATCCAGGTTCATGGCCAGCTTCAGCTGCTTAGTGAGGCCCTCTGCAACTTAGTGAGACCCTGTTTCAAAATAAAGAATAAAAAAATAGGGCTGGGGGTATAGCTCGCAGGTAGAATGCCCCTAAGTTCAATCCCCAGTACCGCAAAAAAAAATAAAAATAAAAAATAGGGCTGAGGGTGTAGCTCAGAGGTAGAATGCCCCTGGGTTCCATCTTCAGTACCACACACACACACAAAAAAGCAGCTTCTTTCTCTTCCTCTCTCTCTCTCTCTCTCTCTCTCTCTCTCTCTCTCTCTTTCTCCTGCCCTCTACATTCTCTCATCATTTCTCCAAACTACCTGCATTCCCAGGACTGCCTGGCCTCCCTCCTCCCCGGCTTCTGACCTTTCTCTCCTGGGGGACCAGGCAGGAGGTAAACAAGTAACTGGCCTTGGAGCTTAACCCCCTGCCCTGATCCCTGCCTCCCGCCACCCACAGGCCTCCCCAAGGCTGCTCGCATCAGCCATCTGAAGATCCTGCAATGCCATGGGTTCTACGAGCTGTGTGGCATCCACCAGGAGGATGTGATCTACCTGGCCCTGCCACTGTACCACATGTCTGGCTCCCTGTTGGGCATCGTGGGCTGCTTGGGCATCGGTCAGTCTCCCCGCCTAACCATGTTTGTTTCTTAAGTCCCTGCTGTGGCATGCTCCCTTAGGGATGGAGAAGAAGGAGGAGGCAGGGCCCAACTCTCCAGGAGTTTTTGGTCCTGTGGGCAACATTACCTGCTCCTGCCTAGAAACGTAGTGACCAGGGAGGTCATATAGTTTACAAAAGTCCAGACTTCAGGAACCAAGCAAGGGAAGGGGTGTGAGTTGTCAGCCCAGGAAGAGATAAATAAGGGGGTGCACACTTGTAATCTCAGTACTTGGGAGGCTGAGACCGGAGGATCCAGGTTCACAGCCAGCCTCAGCTACTTAGTGAGGCCTGCCCCAACTTAGTGAGCCCCTGTTTCAAAATAAAGAATAAAAATAGGACTGGGTGCTGGGCGTGGTGGCGCACACTTGTAATCCCAGCATTTGGGAGGCTGAGACTGGAGGATCCGGGTTCGAGGCCAGCCTCAGCTGCTTAGTGAGGTCCTCTGCAACTTAGTGACACCCTGTTTCAAAATAAAGAATAAAAAATAGGTCTGGGGCTGTAGCTTGGAGGTAGAATGTCCCCAGGTTCCATCCCCAGTACCGCAAAAAAAAAATAGGGCTGGGGGTGTAGCTCAAAGGTGGAATGCTCCTGGGTTCAACACCCAGCACTAAAAATAATAATAATAATAATAATAATAATAATAATAATAATAATAATAATTTTTTTTTTGCAGTACTGGGGATTGAACTCAGGGGTATTCTACCTCCGAGCTATACCCCCAGCCCTATGTTTTATTCTTTATTTTGAAACGGAGTTTCACTAAGTTGTGGAGTGCCTCACTAGGTAGCTGAGGCTGGCCACAAACCCGGATCCTTCGGTCTCAGCCTCCCGAATGCTGGGATTGCAAGCGTGCGCCACCACACCCAGCTAATAATAATAATTTTTTTAAAATAAAGAAGAGGGTGGGAACTGGGGGCAAGGAAGGGCATATTTGGAACTGGGAAGCAGGGAAGAGGCAATAACATCTTGAAGGCACAAGTGGGAAAGGATGAGGGCTGCCTCGGCCTGTGGAGGTGTGGGCCTCCCAGGGAGACCTCCCCAGCAGAGCACAGGGCAGGCTAGTGTGTGGGACTGAGGGCTCGGTCAGTCTGGCTCTTAACTCCCCCTTCCTGCTTCTGGCAGGGGCCACAGTGGTGCTGAAGTCCAAGTTCTCTGCAGGCCAGTTCTGGGAAGACTGCCAAAAGCACAGGGTGACAGTGTTCCAGTACATCGGGGAGTTGTGCCGATACCTCGTCAACCAGCCCCCGGTACGTTGCCCCAGGGCTAGGCCCAGGGAGAAGGATGGAGGAAGGAGACACTGAGACATTGTTTGGGAGTTGGAAGGAGAGGAAGACAAGAAGAAAACGGTGGTGGCAATAGCAGGAGCCCAAAATGGCCAAGGGATGCAGGGGGAGGTGACAGTGGGGGGAATCTGGGGGAGCAGCATCCTGGTGCAACAAAGCCCCTGCCTCTCTCTCTTTCCAGAACAAAGCAGAGCAAGGTCATAAGGTCCGGCTGGCCGTGGGCAGCGGGCTGCGCCCAGACACCTGGGAGCGTTTTGTGAGGCGCTTCGGGCCTCTGCAGGTGCTGGAGACGTATGGCCTGACCGAGGGCAATGTGGCCACCTTCAACTACACAGGACAGCGGGGTGCTGTGGGCCGCGCCTCTTGGCTTTACAAGGTGAGGGCCAAGAGGAGACCCTGGAGCCACAGGGTGCTGGGAAGAAGGCGCCGTGCATCTGGAGTGACCCCATGCTGGGTCTCCCTTTCCCCAGCTTGTCTTCCCCTTCTCTTTGATTCGCTATGACGTCACCACAGGGGAGCCGATCCGGGATGCCCGGGGGCACTGTGTGGCCACACGTGCAGGTTGGTGCTCAGGGGGGCGGGTGGAGCTGGCGGAGGAGGGTTAGCATTGGCTAATGGGCTGGGTGGGGCCGTGAGGCCAGGTGAGGAGGATGGCCACTTCTGACCTCAGCCACTGTGCCAGGTGAGCCGGGGCTATTGGTGGCCCCCGTGAGCCAGCAGTCCCCATTCCTGGGCTACGCCGGGGGGCCAGAGCTGGCCCGGGGAAAGCTGCTGAAGGATGTCTTCCGGCCTGGGGATGTTTTCTTCAACACTGGGGACCTGTTGGTTTGCGATGACCAAGGCTTTCTGCGCTTCCACGATCGTACTGGAGACACCTTCAGGTACATCTCTGCGACTTTCTGACTCTTCATCCTGGATATTTGATCTCTATGACCTGAACCTTGCACATACCAACTCCCTAATCTCACCTCAAATCACTCAAATCAGGTCCTCACCCAGTCTCACTCTCAGATCCCCTAAACTTCTTTTTTTTTTTTGCAGTACTGGGGATTGAACCCAGGGGCATTCTACCTCCAAGCTCCAAGCTACACAAGCTACATCTCTTTTTTTTTTTGTGGTACTGGGAATTGAACCCAGAGGCATTCTACCTCTGAACTACATCCCCAGACTGATTTTTTATTTCTTATTTGGAAACAGGGTCTCACTAGGTTGCTGAAAGGCTCACTAAATTGCTGAGGCTGTCCTTGAACCTGTGATCCTCCAGTCTCAGCCTCCTAAGTACTAGGATTACAAGTGTATGCCACCACGCCCGGCTCCCAGCCCTATTTTTTATTCTTTATTTTGAAACAGGGTCTCACTAAGTTGTGGAGGGCCTCACAAAGTAGCTGAGGCTGGCCATGAACCCAGATCCTTCTGTCTCAGCCTCCCAAGTACTGGGATTACAAAAGTGTGCAACCACACCCAGCTCTATTTTAAAACAAGGTCCCACTAATCACTAAGTAGCTGAGGCTGGCTGCAAACCTGTGATCCCTCTGTCTCAGCCTCCCAAGTAACTGGGATTACAAGGAGGTACCACCATGCCTGACTGAGTTTTTGTTTTGAAACAGGGTCTCATTGGGTTGCTAAATCTCACTACGTTGCTGAAACTTGGCCTCAAATATGTGATCCTCCTGTGTTAGCCTCCCAAGTACTGGGATTACAGGCATGTGCCACCAGATCCAGCTCCCTCAAACATTTAATCCCTATGACAGTCTGGCACCTCAACCTCTGACCTCCCTCTCTCTCCCCACTACGCTCCCAAAGCCTCTGTTCCCTGACCCCATTTCGGTCTCTGCTCTCTGACAGATGGAAGGGGGAGAACGTGGCCACAACGGAGGTGGCACAGGTCCTGGAGGCCCTGGACTTCCTTCAGGACGTGAACGTCTACGGAGTCACTGTGCCAGGTGCCTAGGCATGGAAGGTGGGGGGCATCCAGCCCACCACCCAGAATTGGTAATGCTTGGGTGCAGGGAGCACGAGACCTTCCCAGGGGCCAGTCCTGGATGTGCTCACACTGCCTCCTGCACCTGCCAGGGCATGAAGGCAGGGCTGGAATGGCGGCCCTGGTTCTGCGTCCGCCCCATGCTTTGGACCTGGTACAGCTCTACACCCATGTTTCTGAGAACTTGCCACCTTACGCTTGGCCGCGATTCCTAAGGCTCCAGGTAACCAGACCCCTAACCCCGAGATCAGCAACAGTTGGTGGTTCCAAATTCCACACAGCAATGCCCCCCTACACACACACACACACACACACACTCAAGACACTCCATGGAAGCCAGGTATGGTAGCACACACCTATAATCCCCATACTTGGGAGGCTAAGACAGGAGGATCGCAGGCTCACAGCCAGCCTCAGCAACTTAGCAAGACCCTCAGCAACTGAGTGAGACCCTGTTTCAAAATAAAGAATAAAAAATAGGAATGGGGGTGTAGCTGGGAGGTAGAATGCCCCTGGGTTCAATCCCCAGTACTGAAAAAGGAGGGGCTGAGGGTATAGCTTAGAGGTAGAGAGTCCGTAGGTTCAATCCCCAGTACCAAAATAAAAAAGATACTCCATGGAGAGAAAGAACACCTGCCGCTGCTTCCCAGACACCGTCATCACCCCTCTCCTTACCCCCTCCTTCCCCAGGCCTGGCTCTTTCTCCTGTGACCTTCTCCCTTAACCTTACCCAATACTCCCTTTCCATAGATTTACCCCTTGACAACATTTAGGCAGCTCACCTGAACCACCTGAGCAGAAGACCCTTTCCTCTGAGTCGATTTGACCTCCCCCACTTCCTCTCCCCCAGGATTCTTTGGCCACCACCGAGACCTTCAAACAGCAGAAGGTTCGGATGGCAAATGAGGGCTTTGACCCCCGAGTGCTGTCTGACCCCCTCTACCTGCTGGACCAGGTTGTGGGTGCCTACCTGCCCCTCACACCTGCGCGGTACAGTGCCCTCCTGGCTGGGGACCTTCGAATCTGAGACCTTCCTTACCCAGAGCACCTGAGGGAGGGACTTGAGGGGAGGCCATTGTCTGTGTACCAGGGGTGTCAGGGATTTTTTATATATCGATTTATTTTCGTCGTTTTGTAATAAATGGGGCCAGAGCCAATTTGGCACTGTCTTTCTGATCTGCATATCTGTCCTGTTTTTTGTTTTTGTTTGTTTGTTTGTTCTTTGTGGTACTGGGAATTGAACCCAGGGGCATTCTACCTCCAAGCTAAACCCCCACCCTTTTTTATTTTGAAACAGAGTCTCGCTAGGTTAATGAAAGTCTCACTATTTTCTGAGACTGTCCTCAAACCTGAAATCCTCCTGTCTCAGCCTCCCAGGTACCAGGATACAAGTATGTGCCAGCACACCCGACCATCTGTCTTCTGAGTCTTGTGTGGAGCTGATTTTCCTCTGGCTCCTGCATCCTTGCCTCACTCTGTATGGCCTGAGCCCAGCATCTAGACTTTGCTGTTCTTCCTCTCAGGGGACCCCATCTGATCCTGGTTCTGGAAGAACCCCTGGTGGTTGATGTTTGTTCCTGTTCCTGTGTATTCCCCATTCTGGTTGTTTTTTACTTTTGTGTTTTCAGTACTAGAGATTGAACCCAGGGGCACTCTATCACTAAGCTACACTTCTAGCCCTTTTTATTTTTAATTTTGAGACAGGTACTCGCTAAGTTGCTTAGGATCTTGCTAAGTTACTGAGGCTGGCCTCAAACCTGTGATCCTCCTGTCTCAGCCTCCCAAGCACTGGGATCACAGGCATCACACCTGGCTCTGCTCACCTTATTCATCAGCCCCAGGAAACCTGCAATAGTGAGGATACATCTGGGCTAGGGAGGGCAAGCAGGTGCTTCAGCTGGTTTGCAGCCGATCTCCTACAACAGGAATTTGGCCCAGGTCTCCCTGGCCCAGGAGCTCGGCTGCCATCTCCTCCTTTGTGGGATGACACACTTGGCTCTCCTCCTCACACTTTGTTTACTAGGTCTAAATCTGCATGGTCTAATATAGTAGCTGCTAGCCACACGGGGCTACTGCATTCTTGAAATGCAGTAAGCCAGGCGTTGTGGCACATATTTGTAATCCCAGTACTTGGGAGGCTGAAACTGGAGGATCTGGGTTTGCAGCCAGCCACAGCTACTTAGTAAGGCCCTCTGCAACTTGGTGAGACTCTGTTTCAAAATAAAGAATAGAAAATAGGGCCGGGAGCCGGGCGTGGTGGTGCACGCTTGTAATCCCAGCATTCGGGAGGCTGAGACCAGAGGATCCGGGTTCGCGGCCAGCCTCAGCTACCTAGTGAGGCACTCCGCAACTTAGTGAGACTCGGTTTCAAAATAAAGAATAAAAGATAGGGCTGGAGGTATAGCTCGGAGGTAGAATGCCCCTGAGTTCAATCCCCAGTACCACAAAAAAAAAAAAAAAGAAAGAAAAGAAAATAGGGCTGGGAGCCAGGCGTGGTAGCACGCGCTTGTAATCCCAGCATTTGGGAGGCTGAGAGAGGAGGATCCGGGTTCGAGGCCAGCCTCAGCTGCTTAGTGAGGCACTCCGCAACTTAGTGAGACCCGGTTTCAAAATAAAAAATAAAAAATAGGGCTGGGGGTATAGCTCAGAGGTAGAATGCCCCTGAGTTCAATCCCTAGTACCAAAAACAAAACAAAACAAAACAAAAACAAAAACAAAAAGAATAAAAAATAGGGCTGGGGGTATAGCTCGGAGGCAGAATGCCACTGAGTTCAATTCCCAGTACTGCAAAAAAAAGAAGAAGAAGAAAAGAAAATAGGGCTGGGGGTGTAGCTCGGAGGTAGAATGCCCCTGGGTTCAATCCCCAGTACCAAAAAAAAAGAAAGAAAGAAAGAAAATAGGTCTAGGGGAGCCGGGTATGCCGAGTATGGTGGCACATACTTGCAATACCAGTACTTGGGATGCTGAGACATGAGAATGACAGGTTCTCAGCCAGCCTCAGCTACTTCATGAGGCCCTCCGCAACTTAGTGAGATTCTGTTTCAAAATAAAGAATAAAAAATAGGGCTGGACGCTTGTAATCCCAGTACTCGGGAGGCTAAGACAGGAGGATTGCAGGTTCACAGCCAGCCTCAGCTACTTAAGTGAGGTCCCCTGCAACTTAGTGAGACCCTGTTTCAAATAAAGAATAAAAAATAGGGCTGGGGGTGTAGCTCGGAGGTAGAAAATAAGAATAAGAATATAAAAAATTGGGTTTTTCTGCCCAAAAGTCAGTTGAAATAAAATGAAATGGAGCTGGGCGTGGTGGCGCA
>PVLC010024217.1:0-24886 GCA_004027655.1 Graphiurus murinus
TGGGGATGGAACTCAGAGGCATTCTACCTCCGAGCTATACCCCCAGCCCTATTTTTTTATTCTTTATTTTGAAACCGAGTCTCACTAAGTTGCGGAGTGCCTCACTAGGTAGCTGAGGCTGGCCGCGAACCCGGATCCTCCGGTCTCAGCCTCCCAAATGCTGGGATTACAAGCGTGAGCCACCACGCCCGGCTCTATTTTTTTTTTTTTTTATTCTTTATTTTGAAACAGGGTTTCACTAAGTTGTGGAGGATCTCACTAAGTAGCTGAGGCTGGCTGCAAACACTGATCCTCCTGTCTCAGCCTCCCAAGTACTGGGATTACGAGCATGCGCCACCACACTCGGCCATTTTTTATTTTGAAATAGGATCTTGTTAAATTGCTGAGGTTCTTGCTGAATTATTAAGACTGACCTCAAACCTGTGATCCTCCTGTCTCAGCCTCCCAAGTACTGGGATGACAGGGGTATACCACCACACCTGGTTTGAGCAGCCAGTTTATAGAAAGAAAAGGACAAATAATTACTTTTTTGTGTGTATGTGGTACTGGGGATTGAACCCAGGGGCATTCTACTTCCAAGCTACACTCCCAACCCTATTTTATATTTTATTTGGAAGCAGGGTCTCATTAAGTTGCTGAGAGCCTCACTAAATTACTGAGGCTGGCCTCGAACCTACAATCTCCTGTCTGAGTCTCTCAAGTACTGGGATTACAGGCATGTGCCACCACACCCGACATGCTGGTAGGTTTTGTTAACATCAACAGGAATTGATCTTGCAATGTTTATCAAAATTTAAAATTATGACATTAGACCCACTATTTCTGTTTCTAATAATACCCTATGGATATATTTGCACACATAAAATATATATTTTTTGCAGTACTGGGGATTGAACCCAGGGGCATTCTACCTTTGAGCTATATACTCAACCCTACTTTTTAATTTATTTTTTGAAACAGGGTCTCACCAAGTTGCAGAGGGCCTCACTAAGTAGCTGAAGCTGGCTGTGAACCTGCAATCCTCCTGTCTTAGCCTCCCAAGTACTGGGATCACAAGGGTGTGCCACCATACCCGGCTAAAAGAATTTATGTATATAAACTTAACTACAAGTTTGTTTGTATGTATGTACATACGTATGTATGCATATATGTATGTATGTATGTATTGGTACTAGGGATTGAACCCAGAGGGATTCTACTTCTGAACTACATCCCCAGCCCAATTTTTTTATTTTTAGTTTGAAACAGTCTCACTAGGTTGATGAGAATCTCACTACTTGATGAGGCTGTCCTCAAACCTATCATCCTCTTGTCTCCGCCTCCCAAGTACTGGTATTACAGGCATGCGCCACCATGCCCAGCTCTACAAGTTTATTATTGCATTATTAACAGTAACAAAATTTTTTTCAACAACCCAAATGTCCATAAATAAGGGACAAGCTAACTAAATTATGATACTTCCATACAATGAAATATGCAGTTGTAATAAAAATTAGGTTGTTCTTTTCTACTGATTTAGTATGATCTGTAACATACATTACTAAACAAAAAGAAACAAGATAGAGAACAGTGTGTGAAGTACTTTGCCACTTGTTGAGAAGTGAAATATACACACATATGTAATTCTTTGTATATGCATAAAATTAAATCATGGAAGGATACAGGAGAAACTCATAATTGTGGTTGCCTTCAGGGAGGTAAGCTGGTTGGCTACAGGACAGATATGTGAGGAGATTTTTCACTGTATACAACTAGGTGCCCTTTGAATATCAGATCATGAGTGTATTGCTTATTCAAATATTAAAAGTGTTTAAGCCGGATGTGGTAGTGCACGCTTGTAATCCCAGTACTTGGGAGGCTAAGACAGGAGGGTCGCGGGTTCATGGCCAGCCTCTGCTACTTAGTGAGGCCCTTTCCACAACTTAGTGAGACACTTTCAAAATAAAGAATAGTGGGGCGTGGTGGTGCACGCTTGTAATCTCAGCATTCGGGAGGCTGAGACCGGAGGATCCGGGTTCGCGGCCAGCCTGAGCTACATAGTGAGGCCCTCTGCAACTTAGTGAGACTCGATTTCAAAATAAAGAATAAAAAATAGGGCTGGGGGTATAGCTCGGAGGTAGAATGCCCCTGGGTTCAATCCCCAGTACCGCAAAAAAGAGAATAAAAAATAGGGCTGGGAGTATAGCTCAGAGGTAGAATGATCCTGGGTTCAATCCGTAGTACTGCAAAAAACGTAAAAAAAAAAAAAAAATAGCCAGGTGTGGTGGCACACACCTATAATCTCAGTACTTGGGAGGCTGAGACAGGTGGATTGCAGGTTCAAGGCCAGCCTCAGCAACTCAGTTAATACCCTCAGCAAATTAGCAAGACCCTGCTAATTTAATAAAAACTAGAGCGAGGCATGGTGGCACACACCTATAATCCCAGTATTTGGGAGGCCAAGACAGAAGGATTGAAGGTTCAAGGCCAGTCTCAGCAATTTAGTGAGGCCCTCAACAATTTGGTGAGGACCTGTTACAAAATAAAAAATAAAATAGGGCTAGGAGTATGGTTCAGAGGTGGAATGCCCCTGGGTTCAATCCCTATTTGAGACAGAAAGAGAGAGAGAGATGTTGAGAGTAAAAGAACACCAATATGACAAAAAACAACTATTGACTTGTTTAAGTGGAGTGAACACAAGTGTTCGTTGTACTCTTCTTTCCATTTTCTAGATATTTGAACATTTTCAAATGAAAAAATTTGGAGAAAAGTCTTAAAAGTGAAAAAAACATAAATTAGGGGAAGATAAGTTAATCTAACTGTTATGGAAAAAACCTTTAATGCATTATTCATTCAGTGAAAGACTCACAGATTCAGCTACTACAAACTTAAACTTTTTTTTTTCCAGTACTAAGAATTGAGCCCAGGAGCAATGTACCACTGAGATACATATCTAGCCCTTATTTTTTAAAATTTTGCTCAGATGCTGAGACTGGCCTTGATCTTGCGATCCTTCTGCCTCAGCCTCTGCAGTAGCTAGAATTATAGGCAAATATAAACTTTTGAATTGTAAACACACACCATAGACAAATGGCACATGATAAACTGGGGAAGATATATGCAAAAATTTTTATAAGAAAAGTTGAATATTTTATTCTATATTTCAGTTATTATAACCGAAAAGGAAAAAGATTTGTATTCTGGTAGAAAAAATGCTTAAGGGCATGAATAGAAGAGGCAAAAAACAAGGGCAAAGATGAAAAGATATGGAATATCTAGTATTAACAACTGCTTGGTTGTTTCTCAGTCTTCATCACTGAGATGCTTGCTAAAAAATGTAGCTTCTTGGACTTAAAGAATCTAAACCCACAGTGGTGAGGCCCAGGTATCCATGTAATAAAAACTCCCCTAGTGATTTAGAATCGCATTATTCAGGAATTAGACATGTGACTCAATATTTTCCATTTTTGATCCACTTACCTTTGTCTGAGAAGAAATGTGTGAAAATAGAGCCCAGTCGAATGCCACCTCTTTGCTTCTGACCTGTGTGCTGCCTTAGACAATTTTTGTTTTACCATATCAATACAATTTGAGTAATAACTACCATGAAGAACTCTTGTAAAGATTAGATACCAAGCCGGGAGTGATGGCACACGTTTGTAATCCCAGCATTTGGGAGGCTGAGACTGGAGGATCCGGGTTCGAGGCCAGACTCAGCTGCTTAGTGAGGCCCTCCGCAACTTAGTGAGACCCTGTTTCCAAATAAAGAATAAAAAATAGGGCTGGGGCTGTAGCTCGGAGGTAGAATGCCCCCAGGTTCCATCCCCAGTACGGAAAAAAAAAAAGATTAGATACCACCAGGCATGGTGGCACACACCTGTAATCTCAGTACTTGGGAGGCTGAGACAGGAAGATGGCAGGTTTGAGGCTGGCCTCAGCAATATAGCAAGACTCTTAGCAACCTAGGAAGACCCTGTTTCCAAGCAAAAAATAAAAAGAGTTAGGCATATAGCTCAGAGGTAGAATGTCCCTGGGTTCCATCCCCTGTAATACACACACACACACACACACACACACACACACACACACACACACACACAAAGAAAGATTAAACACTATAAAGTGTCAGGTACTGTGGTTTGCATATAATAACTTCCTAATAAGCGGTAGTTATTGTTACTTTTCATTATAACTTATATGATTCTTTTTTTCCAGATGACATGATTCTTTTCTTCTCTTTTTCTGAATTGTGTGTGTGTGTGTGTGTGTGTGTTATAGCACTTTATGTATAATTGCCCCAAACGGGAAATAACCATGGTATAGGTTGTGTTGTACTCCCCCACAAATATGTTGAAATCTCAACGCTCAGAACCTCAAAATATGACCTTATTTGGAAATAGGGTCATTGCACATGTATTAGTTTTGATAAGGATATTATAGAGTGGGCCTCCAATCTGATTAGTGTCCTTATAGGAGGGAAATTTGGGCAGAGATATGCACAGAGGGAAGATGGATGTGAAGACCCACTAGAAAAGATGTGACCACTGAGGCAGAGATTGTAGTGATGCATCTACAAAACAAAAACTGCCAAGGATTGCCAGCGACCACCAGAAGCTAGGAAGAGGCAAGGAAGGCTTCTCCTTACAGGTTTCAGAGGGAGTATGGCTCTGTCAATACCTTGATTTAGGATTTTTGGCCTCCAGAACTGAGAAAATAAATTATTGTTGTCTTAAAATACTCAGGTTTTGAGCCAGGCATAGTGGCGCACGCTTGTAATCCCAGCATTTGGGAGGCTGAGACCGGAGGATCCGGATTCTCGGCCAGCCTCAGCTACCTAGTGAGGCACTCCGCAACTTAGTGAGACCCTGTTTCAAAATAAAGAATAAAAAATAGGGCTGGGGATATAGCTCGGAGGTAGAATGCCCCCGAGTTCAATCCCCAGTACCGCCCAAAAAAAAAAAAAAACCCTCAGGTTTTGAGCATTTGTTATGGCATCTCCTAAGACTCTAATACAAATCCTGATATTCTTCAGCATGTGGATGTAAAACAAACTGTGGTACAAACATACAATGTAACACAACATGTGTGAGTCTCAAAGACATTAGGCTGAATGAAAGAGTTTGCAATGTCTAGAGTTCTGTAAAACTTGGAAACTCTAGGGTTTGTGTTTGCTTTGTTTTAAATAAAAATTTTAAAAATCAAGACTTCAAATCTTTTTTTTTTTTTTGCGTTACTGGGGATTGAACTCGGGGGCATTCTACCTCCAAGCTATACCCCTAGCCCTATTTTTTATTCTTTATTTTGAAACAGGGTCTCACTAAGTTGCGGAGTGCCTCACTAGGTAGCTGAGGCTGGCCGCGAACCCGGATCCTCCGGTCTCAGCCTCCCGAATGCTGGGATTACAAGCGTGCGCCACCACGCCCGGCAAGACTTTAAATCTTTAAGAAAATTTCTTATCATTTGCTTCTTGATCATAAAATAAACGTTTTTAAATCTGAAAAAAAGTCTCCAGAAGTTATATTCTGTATTCATTTATGTGACATCTGTTAGAGGCAAGTCTACAGGGAAAGAAAATGGATCAGTGTTTGCCAGAGGTTGAGGCTTGTATGAGCATAAAGGGGAAGGATGGGGCATGTTTCTGGAGTTATAGAAGTGCTCTGTAGTGATGGTTACCTGAATCTATGCATATGTTAAAACTCATAGAACTGAGTGCATTGCCTATACTCCCAGTACTTGGGAGGCTGAGACAGGAAGATCTCAGGTCTGCCACCAGCCTCAGCAATTTAACAATGCTCTCAGCAACCTATCAATTTAACAATGCTCTCAGCAACCTATCAAGATCTTATTTCAAAATAAGATAGGGCTGGGAGTGTAGCTCAGGGTTAGAGTGCCCCTGGGTTCAATTCCTAGCACCGAAAGAGAGGAGGACTTTGCTAGGTTCTGGAGCCATAAGTCTGCTTTATCCTGAGAAGTTGTGTTTTTGTCTCATATTCTTTGTCTAAAAACCTCTGGATTGAGCCAGGCATGGTGGTGCATGCTTGTAATTCCAGTACTTGGTAGACTGAGACAGGAGGATCCCAGGTTTAAGGCCACCCTCAGTAACTTCGCAAGACTCTAGCAACCTAGAGAGATCCTGTTTCAAAACCAAAAATAAATAAATAAATAAAAATTTTTAAAAAGGCTGGTGGTGTCGCTCAGAGGTAGAATACCCCTGGAGTCAATCCCCAGTACAATAAGTAAGTAAGTAAATAAATAAATAAATAAATAAATAAATAAATAAATAAATGCCTCTGGATTGAATAATGGGTTAGGGTTAGCATCCTTCTGGGGCCCCTTCATCCATCTCTGGCAAGTGTCTTCATGGATCCCAGTGTTTTGCAGTACCAGGGTGCTGGCCCTAACGATCAGTGATTCTAAACATGGGGTGTGGAGGGCGGAGTTAAACACGATGGGACTTCTGAAAAGGCTCTAAATCTAGGTCTCCCACGAGGGAAGATCTGAAAGGACCTTAAATCATTTGATTTGACACACTGGATGATTTTTTGGAAGAGCATTTTGAAAACAACACTGGGCTGTGTTCAGAATCAAGGATGAGTGTGTTGACCACCAACCAGCAGGGCCAAAGGCTTGTCCTTGCCTTTTTTTTTTTTTTTTTTTTTTTTTTTTGCGGTACTGGGAATTGAACTCAGGGGCATTCTACCTCCGAGCTACACCCCCAGCCCTATTTTTTATTCTTTATTTTGAAACCGAGTCACACTAAGTTTCAGAGTGCCTCACTAGGTAGCTGAGGCTGGCCTCGAACCTGGATCCTCCAGTCTCAGCCTCCCGAATGCTGGGATTACAAGCGTGCGCCACCACGCCCGGCTTGTCCTTGCCTTTTATTCTGAGTGTGAAACCACTTGTGTGCTAGGTGCCCTGCTAAGGAACTTAGTCCTCACACCAAGTCATTGAGAGAAGGGCTGTGGTTGCTTTGACAGGAAACTGAGGCTCTGAGAGTCTGTAGCTTATAATGACAGGTTTCAGAGGTGGCAGGGATGGGCCATGGCCAGCAGCTCCAGCCTTCCAACTCAAGGATCATGAGAGGAAGCCCTGAGGCCTAGTGTCAGGACCTTATTTGAGATCTTATTTCAAAATACACTCTTATATTCCTATACCCTTCATTAGTCCTTGGACTTCATTTGTCGAAATCTACTGAACAAGAACCCAAATAAAAGGAGATACTCCATATAATTTTGGTACCACAGGTGGGACCATGAAGGAAGGGACCCAGAGAAGGAAGTATTTGGTTACAGTTCCATAAAATAGATACATAAATAAATAAAATGAATAAGTAATTTTTTTAAAGGGGTTGGGGTATAATTCAGTGGTAGAACACCCCTCGGTTCAAAAACAAATAATGTATAGGTCAGGACCAGTGGCACAGGCCTGTAATATCCCAGCTACTCTGGAGGCTGAGGCAGGAGGAACACAAGTTTGAGACCAGCCTGGGCAACTTAGCAAGACCCTGTCTCAAAAATAAATAAATAAATGGGGGTGGGGGTGTAGGTCAGTGGTAGAGCACTTGCCTAGCATGTACAAGACCTTGGGTCCCATTCTCAGTGACACAAACAAAACAAAACAAACAAAAACTAGTGTATAAATCTAATCTAGAAAACCAGGGTTGGGCCACTGTGGCTAAAGGTGGGCGCAGGGGTGACCTAGCCTGAGGCGGGGCTCTCGGGGTCCAGCTTGAGGACTTGAAGGCCTTTTATCCAGCAGGTTAGCACTCATTGGGAGAACAATCAGCGCTGTTATGTGTAAGGCTCTGGCTCTGGTTTGTAGCTGGTGAGGGGCTCACTCCAGGCTTCTTGGCTAAGGCAGGGCTTGGGATTCTAGGTGTGCCACATGTATAGGGTGCTGCGGCCTGGTCCGTCGAAGCTGGGGGTCACCGGCACTGCCTCTATTCCCGCTGCCCCCAACAACCTGACCTACTTCTTACAAAGTAAGAAACACCGCACTATCATACATCAACTTGAATTTTATTCTTTCATCATAAGATGTACTGCATTAAAAATTCCAACCTTCCTCCCTTTCTCTTGCCCATCTACAAGGCGTGGGCTCAGTTTTCTTTACCAACCAAAGGCTAAAGTTCTTGTTTGATCTTGCTGTAAGGTTGAGCTCAGATGGCGGGGGGTTGGCTGGAACGGCTCACACCTGCATCATCAACCGGACCTCCTTCTCGTAGATGTCGGGGATCTTTCCCAGCGGGGAGTCGATCATGCGTATGCTGTTCTTACTGAACAGCTTGAATTCGTAGTGGATAAGTTGCTCCCAAAAGCCGTTGTTGGGCCGGATGATGGGACGGCACGACTTGGTCCAAGTGTGAGCGTCCAGCAGCGACATGGCGCGGTACTTCATGAGGTAGGCCAGGCACAGGGCGGCGGAACGGCTCACGCCGGCAGCGCAGTGCAGCAACGTGCGACCCTGTTTCATTTCCACGCTGTGGATGTGATCAGCGATGGGGTCAAAAAAGTCATACAGCTGTGAGCTGGGTGTATCGGCCACGGGCACCTGGATGTACTGAATGTCCTCGAAGAATGTGTTCACCACCTCCACTGACACATTGATGACCGTGGTGATGCCATTGCTGGACAGCATAAGTTGATTGTTGGCCGCCACAGCGTTACTGATGTAAAGACTGCTGGTTATTTTGGAGAGGCCGTGGATGGAGGATTGTTGGAAAGTCTGAGAGGGAACGAGACACGGAGGCGATGTCATCCGGGCGGCAGGTCAGTGAGCTCTCGGCGCGGGGTTCAGGAAAGCAGCTGAACGCAAAGTCACGCGCCAGGGTCTAAGGAAAGAGGACCGGTCACCGGTCATTATTCCCTTTTTTCCTCCACCTTGCTGTCGTCACAATCCTCCCCCCGCCCCCCTCAGGACTCTGGTTTCCAGGGCAATGGTAACTGGCCGCAGGGGGGCACGCCCCCAGCCGGATCTTAAGAACCTGCCCCCTCCATTCCTTTTTTTTTTTTTTTTTTTTTTTTTTTTTTGCCGTACTGGGGATTGAACTCAGGGGCATTCTACCTCCGAGCTATACCCCCAGCCCTATTTTTTATTTTGAAACAGGGTCTCACTAAGTTATGGAGTGCCTCACTAAGTAGCTGAGGCTGGTCGCGAACCTGGATCCTCCGGTCTCAGCCTCCCAAATCTTGGGATTACAAGCATGCGCCACCACGCCCGGCTCCCCTCCATTCCTTTCTACATAGTTTATAATCTTTTTCTTTCTTTCTTTCTTTCTTTCTTTCTTTCTTTCTTTCTTTCTTTCTTTCTTTCTCTCTCTCTCTCTCTCTCTCTCTCTCTCTCTCTCTCTCTTTCTTCCTTTCTTTCATTCATTCATCTTTCCTTTGTGTGTGTGTGTGTGTGTGTGTGTGTGTGTGTGTGTGTGTGTGTTATTGGGGATTGGACCTAGGGGCATTCTATCTGTGAGCTATATTCCCCCAGCCCTATTTATTTTTGAAACAGGATCTCTAGGTTGATGAGAGTCTCACTACTTGCTGAGGCTGTCCTGGAACTTGCGATCCTCCTGTCTCAGCCTCCCAAGTACTGGGATTGTTACAGGCATGTGCCACCACACCAGGCTTCTTTCTGTCTTTAAGTCATTCTTTCCTTCTCCCCACCTCCCCACCTTTGGTCCTGGGGATTGAACCCAGGGGCATTCTACCTTTGAGCTATATACTCAGCCCTACTTTTTAATTTATTTTTTGAAACAGGGTCTCACTAAGTTGCAGAGGGCCTCACTAAGTACCTGAAGCTGGCCATGAATCTGTGATCCTCCTGTCTCAGCCTCTCAAGTACTGGGATTACAAGTGTGTGCCACCACACCCAGTCATAGTCATTTACTTTCAATGACAAATTTTTCTTTTTTTTTTTTTTTTTTTTTTTTTGTGGTACTGGGGATTGAACTCAGAGGCATTCTACCTCCGAGCTACACCCCCAGTCCTATTTTTTATTCTTTATTTTGAAACCGGGTCTCATTAAGTTGCCGAGTGTCTCACTAGGTAGCTGAGGCTGGCCTCGAACCCGGATCCTCCGGTCTCAGCCTCCCGAATGCTGGGATTACAAGCATGCGCCACCACGCCCGGCTCAATGACAAATTTTTCTTTTTCTTGATTTTTAAAAATATTCTGTTACAACATATCTATTTTATGCTCCAATTATTGGGCCACACTGAACATAGTCCCTGTGAATGCTTCTGTTTCATTAGTGTTGAAGAACAGGGCCGACAATACCTTCTCTGCAAAGCAGCAGCAGCATATTCCAAGTTGGGGAATAACAGTTGGCTATATGATATGTTAATCTCTATAAAACTGCAATGAGATATGGGTGGCAGAGCTTGGTGGGATGGGGAAATAGTTCTTTGTCACTTTTAACCATAGAATTATGCTCCTGCTTACAAACACATCGGGGCTGGTTGTAAAGGAGTATTGCTAACTTGATTTATAGCCCTTCTCTATGGTGAAGTTGGTCTGGAGTGGGCAGTTGTGACTAATTTAGCTGTGTCTCAGTCCATTTATACATGCGGCTCGAATGATTTATCACTCAACTCTACATTATTACCTGAAACAACAGCTCAAATGATCTTGTCTGCTTCAAAATGAATGCCCACATGCATTCTAAACTACAAGCCACTTTAACCATCACCCAAAGCATTTTCTCAGTAATATTAAACATTCTGGAATAAGGTAATGATACATGGTTGGGCCAAACACTGATTGCTAAAATGTCACCGGACATTTGCATTTCCTTGCAGCTGAGTTTGTGTGTGTGTGTGTGTGTGTGTGTGTGTGTGTGTGTGTGTGTGTGTTACTGGGAATTGAATCAAGGGGCATTCTACCTCCTAGCCCTATTTTATTTTTTATTTGGAAACAAGGTCTCACTATGTTGCTGAGAGTCTCACTATATTTCTGAGGCTGTCCTCCAACTTGTGATCCTCCTGTCTCAGACTCTCAAGTACTGGGATTACAGGCATGCACCACTATCCCCAGCTTCAGCTGAGATTTTTGTAGAGTTTGACGGAAAATTGAAAAGAACTGTAACCTAAAACTAACAATAAATAAATAAATACAATTAAAAAGGAGGCGTTTCTCAATGGTTAGAGTACTTGCATAGCATAAGTGAGGCCCTGGATTCAATCCTCAGTACTTCAAAATAAATAAATAATAAATTTAACTAAATAAATAAAAACATTTAGTCTAACATTTGAGATATAGCATCAGGAGCTTTTTTTGTTTGTTTGTTTGTTTGTTTGTTTGTTTGTTTGTTTTGTGGAGCTGGAGGTTGAACCCAGGGGCATTCTGCCTCCGAGCTACACTACCAGAGGTATTTTTTATTCTTTATTTTGAAACAGAGTCTAACTAAGTTGCACAGGGCCTCATTAAGTAGCTAAGGCTGGCTGTGAACCCGTGATTCTCCAGGCTCAGCCTCCCAAACACTGGGATTACAAGTGTGCACCACCACGCCTGGCTAATGGAATTCTACCTCTGAGCTACACGCCCAGCTTTTTTAATTTTCTTTTTTGTACTTTTTTAATTTTCTTTTTTGTACTTTTTCTCTTTTGTACTAGGGATTGAACCCGGGGGCATCTGCCTCTGAGCTATATCCTCAGTCCTTTTTTCTGTTTTAATTTTGAAAGAGGGCCTCACTAAGTTGCTGAAGTTGGTTGAAAAGCTGCAATCCTCCTGTCTCAGCTTCCCAAGTAATGGGATAACAGGTGTATGCCACCACACCTGGCTCAGTATACACACTTCTTTGTGTGTGTGTGTGTGTGTGTGTGTGTGTGTGTGTGTGAGAGAGAGAGAGAGAGAGAGAGAGAGAGAGAGAGAGAGAGATACTGGGGATTGAACCGAGGGGCATTCTACCTTCAAGCCACACCACCGGACCTATTTTATTTTTATTTTGAAACAGGGTCTTGCTAGGTTGACAAGAGTCTCACTGATTGCTGAGGCTGTCCACCAGGTCACCATGCCTGGCCTTCAGTATGTAGTTCTTAAACTTTAAGAATACAGTAGGGTTGGCCAGGTGCAGTGATACACTCTTGTAATCCCAGTACTTGGGAGGCTGAAACAGGAGGATCACAGGTTCCAGGCCTGTGTTTGGCAACTTAAGGAGAACGGTTTCAAAATATAAAAGGACTGGGAGTGTAGCTCAGAGGTAGAATGCCCCTGGATTCAATTCCTAGTACAAAAAAAAAAAAAAAAAAAGTAGTAGAATTGATCAAAATAATTCCAGACACTATTCTCATGATCTATTTTAAATTTATTTATTTATTCTTTCAACCAATACTCTGTAACACCCTGTAGTCCCAGGGATATTGGATGTCTTAAAATTCCAGAATGTGTCCTTTCCTGAGTGGATAAGGAGTTGCCGTTTCCTCCCTCAATTTGGAAACAGGTCACTTTCAGACGCCCACTCATCTCTATGTCTCCTTATTATTCAGTGAATAAAATGTATGAGGGATTTGCCCAAGAACACCTCCTTCTTTCCACCATCTGGACTAGATGTGGATGTTAAGAACTAGCTAATATTCAGATTTGTCAATTTAGTAGTCAAGGCCCTTTTCAATCTGATCTAACCCTGCCCTTCAAATCTCATTCATTCATTCATTCATCAGATTTTTATTAAGAATTTATTGTGTGTTAGACATTTCCACCTATACAAGTCTCACTTCTGACTAAACAAACAAAATATTCTTTTTTTTTTTTTTTTTTTCCGGCACTGGGGATTGAACCCAGGGGCATTCTACCTCTGAGCTACATCCCCAGCCCTATTTTTAATTCTTTATTTGGAAACAGGGTCTCACTAAGTTTTGGAGAGCCTCACTAAGTAGCTGAGGCTGGCCGCAAACCCAGATCTTCCTGTCTTAGCCTCCCAAGTACTGGGATTACAAGTATGCGCCACCATGCCCGGCTCTAAAATATTCTAAATAAATACAAAAAGTATATTCCTGTTTCCTTTCTTTGCTCATGACATCCCTCTATCCTGAGAAACCTCACTCTTTCTACTTTTTGAATCCTGATATTCAGGCTTAAAGATTGAGTTTGAGCCGGGCGTGGTGGCACACACCTGTAATCCCAGTACTTGGGAGGCTGAGAGAGGAGGGTTGTAGGTTCAAGACCAGCCTCAGCAATTTAGTGAGGCCCTCTGAAACTTAATTAGGCCCTATTTCAAAATAAGAAAATAAAATAGGGCTGGAGGTGTAGCTCAAAGGTAAAATGCTCTGCATTTAATCTCCACTTACATACACACATACATATATACATACATGATTCAGTTTGATAAACAGGGTTTTTTTTTTCTTTTTCCAGTATTAAGGATTGAACCCAGGGGCGCTCCACTACCTAGTTATGTATACCACCACCCCTTTTCATTCTGAGACAGAGTTGGCTTTGAACCTGAGATTCTCCTGCCTCAGCCCCTCGAGTAGCTAGGGATTATTGGAATGTGTCACCACACCTGGTTCAGCTTGACTAATTTAAAAAAGGTCAAATCAGCATCCAATCTGTATTAGATACAGTTCTAACATGGCGTAGATATAACACAACACAGACTGTGATTTCTAAGCCTCATAGTTTGGTTAAAGAGATAATCATAGAAGATTCCAGAAAAGATAGTAATTCATCATTTTGTGCATATGTTTGGGGGCCAGCAGTAGGAAGGAGATGTCATGGAAGCCTTCATAGAAAGCATGATCTGAAACAAAGCTTTTGTTTGTTCTTATTTATTATTTATTTTGCCCAAGTTTTTGTCTTGAAAAATAGCAAACCTACAGAAAAGTTGCAAGAATTTGTCATGTTTATCCTTCACCTATTCATCTATTGTTAACATTTTAACACATTTGCTTTATCTCTCTACTTAGATATAAACACACATGCATTTACATGCTTATTGTTATTATTTTTTGTTGAATCATTGAGTGCTTCTTGTAGATATAGCAACACATTAGCCTTTCAGCATGTATCTCTTAAGAGCAAGGAAATTCGCCTAACTACAATAAAAGGACTGTATTCAGGAAATTTAACAGTGGCCCCATATTGTTACCTAACATATAACCCATATTCAAATTTCACCATGCCTCCTACTAACCTGCTTTTTTCCTTTTTTTTTTTTTTTTTTGCAGTACTGGGGATTGAACTCAGGGGCATTCTACCATCGAGCTATACCCCCAGCCCTATTTTTTATTCTTTATTTTGAAACCAGGTCTCACTAAGTTGCGGAGTGCCTCACTAGGTAACTGAGGCTGGCCGCGAACCCGGATCCTCCGGTCTCAACCTCCCAAATGCCGGGATTACAAGTGTGCGCCACCACCCCGGCTATAGGAACTATTAAATAGTGGGATTTTAATCTTTTGTTTGTTGTGAGTTAAACATATTTTCTCCTAATCTGTTGTTCTTATTTTTCAGTTTTATTTTTAGAATATTTGCTATATGTAAATTTAAAATAATTATGTTGATTAATCTGTAAAACTTTTCCTTGTAGTGTCTGAGTTTTTGTTTTACTGAGGAAAACTTACCAACACCAAGGTTTAACAAATGTTCTCCTATATTTATTTCCAGTATAAATGTAAGGCAAATATAGCAAAATATATATTTGTGTGTTAAAGGGGGTACTGGGGATTGAACCCAGGGCTGTTCTACCTCTGAGCTACACTCCCAGTCATATTTTATTTTTTATTTTGAAACACGGTCTCACTAGGTTGCAGAGACTGGCCTTCAACCTGCAATCCTCCTGTCTCAGCCTCCCAAGTACTGGGATTACAAATGTTTCATGTGTACCTCATCTCTTTCCCCCTTCTGTTTATTTTGAAACAAATGCCAGCTATATTATTTTCTCTGTGAATGTTTTGGTATGTTTCTCTAAAAGATAAAGATATTTAAAAAAGAATCGCATACCATTAATATACCCCCAAATATTTAAAATGCTTCTTTGTCATGTACAAAATCGCATAGCTACATTATTCTACTTTGGGGGGGGTGGATACTGGGGATAAAACTCAGGGGCATTCTACCTCTGACCTACACCCCAGTGGGTTTTTTGAAACAGGGTCTCAGTAAGTTGCAGAGGGCCTCACTAAGTAGCCGAGGCTGGCTGTGAACCTGTGATCCTCCTGTCTCAGCCTCCCAAGTACTGGAGTTATAAGCGTGAGCCACTACGCCCGACTACCCCCAGTGTTTTTTATTTTTAATTTTGAAACAGAGTCTTATCAAGTTGCTGAGGCTGGCCTCAAACCTGACATCCTCTTTTCTCAGCCTCCAAGTATTGGAATTACAGGCATGAGCCATGCTCCTGGCTGTCCATTCATCTGTTGAGGGATAGCTGGGTTGCTTCTACCTCTTGACCACTGTGAATAATCTTGCTATCATCATTGGTATGCAAGTATTTGCTTGTGTTCCTGCTTTTGATTCTTCTGGGTATGTACCCAGAAGTGGAATTGTTGGATCTTATGGTAGTTCTTTTTAAAATTTTCTTGAGAAACTGCCAGAATGGTTTTGGGGATTTCATGTTTGTTATTTTGTGGTACTAGGGATTGAACTCGGGCCATTCTACCTCCAAGCTATACTCCCAGCCCATTTTTTTTTTTAATTTTTATTTTGAAACAGGGTCTCATTAGGTTGATGAGAGTCTCACTACTTGCTGAGGCTGTCCTCGAAACTGTGATCCTCCTGTTTCAGCCTCCCAAGCACTGGGATTACAAGTGTGCGCCACCATGCCTAGCTGATTTCATGTTTGTTAGTTGGTTGGATTTTTTGTTTGTTTGTTGTTGCTTTTTTTTTTCTTCAGTAATGGGGATTGATACCAGGAATGCTCTACCACTAAGCTATATCCCCAGCCCTTTTTTTTTTTTTTTTGGTACTGGGGATTGAACTCAGGGGCATTCTACCTCCGAGCTACACCCCTAGCCCTATTTTTTTATTCTTTATTTTGAAAATGAGTCTCACTACGTTGCGGAGTACCTCACTAAGTAGCTGAGGCTGGCCGCAAACCCGGATCCTCCGGTCTCAGCCTCCTGAATGCTGGGATTACAAGCGTGCGCCACCACGCACAGCTTATCCCCAGCCCTTTTAATTTTGAGATTCTCTAAATTACCAAGGCTGGCCTTGAACTTGTGATTCTCCTGCTACAGCATCTCAGGTAGCTAGAATTACTAGTGTTCACTACTGCACCTGGCCTGGTGTCATGTATTTTAAACATTTTCACATATTCCCATTGGGAGTTTGAGATTACATTAAATTTGTAAGTAAAGACTGGGCATGGTGGTACATGCCTGTAATCCCAGTACTTGGGAGGCTGAGATAGGAGGATTGCAGATTCAAAGCCAGCCTCAGCAACTTAGTGAGACCTTGTTACCAAATAAAAAATAAAACAGGGCTGTGGTTGTAGCTCAGAGGTAGAACGCACCTGGGTTCAATCCCCAGTACCACCCCCTCCCACACACACACAGGCAAATAAATCTGGTGAGAATTTATGTCTTTATACAGTTGTTCCTTTTAAGAACATGATATATTTATGTCTCCTTTTCTGTCCTTCCATAAACTTCATACTTTTCTTTATGGAGGACTCACATACTTTGTGGCAAATTCTTGGTATCATAAAGTATTCATAAAAGTTTTATAGTTACTGTGAATGGTATCTCTTCTTCCTTTCTTTCCTTCTTTTTTGTGGTACAGGGGATTGAACCCCGGGGGCATTCTACTTCCGAACTATACTCCAGCCTTATTTTATTTTTATTTTGAAACAGTGTCTCACTAGGTTGCCGAGAGTCTCACTATGTCACTGAGGCTGTCCTTGAACCTGCAATCCTCCTGTCTCAGTCTCCCAAGTACTGGGATTACAGGCGTGTGCCACCATGCCCGGCTTTATAGTATTTTTTTATACCAATTGGAACAGACTAAAAATGTAATGTAAAACTATTTATAATGCAACCAGAGATTTCTATATAGCGAGATAGAGTTCTGCTTCAAGTGGCATTATACTGCCAACTCACTGAGTGAATGGGATTTAGGATACCTATCTTTCTTCATTTCCTATAACATTGAAGACAGTACCTTGCTCTTGTTAGGAGTTCATAAACATATACTCACCTTATGGAAGGAAGACTTTTTTTTTTTTTTTTCCAGTGCTAGGGATGGAATCCTGGGACGCCAAGTATGCTAGGCAAGCTCTTTACCACTGAGCTACACTCCTGCCTCAAGGAGGCAATTTTCATAAGAAAAGTAGTTTATGTGTTTTTTTTTGGGGGGGGGGGTTGTTTTGTTTTGTTTTGTTTGTATTGGGGATTGAAGGCAGGGATCTACCTCTGAGCTATGCCTCCCCCCCACTCAGCTTATTTATTTATTTATTTATTTATTTATTTATTTATTTATTTATTTATTGTACTGGGAGTGGAATTCAGGGGCCTTCTACCTCTGGGCTATGCCCCTAGTCCTATATTATTTTTTTTATTAGGAAACAATATCTCACTAAATTGCTAAGAGCCTCACAAAGTTGCTGAGGCTGACTTCGAACCTGAGCTCCTCCTGTCTCAGACTCCCAAGTACTGGGATTATAAGAGTGCACCACCACACTTGGCTATTTATTTTATTTTTTATGTTTTTGGTACAGGGGATTGAACCCAGGGCCATTCTATTTCCAGGCTATATCCCCAGCCTTTTTTTATTTTTTATGTTGATACAGGGTCTCAGTAAGTTGCTGAGGCTGGTCTGTAACCTGTGATCCTCTTGTCTCACCCTTCCAAATGGTGGGATTACAGGCATGTGCCACCACACTTGGTAAGGAAAAATGGCTTTTTAAAAGACGATTGCAGCCAGGTGTGGTGGCGCACACTTGTAATCTCAGTACTTGGAAGCTGAAACTGGAGGATCTGGGTTCGAGGCCAGCCTCAGCTACCTAGTGAGGCCCTCCGCAACTTAGTGAGACCCTGTTTCAAAATAAAGAATAAAAAATAGGACTGGGGGTGTAGCTCAGAGGTAGAATGCTCCTGGGTTCAATCCCTAGTACTGCAAAAAAAAAAAAAAAAGAAGAAGAAGATTGCAGCTGGGTGTGGTTTTCACAGGGAAATGAATGAAATTAGCAATGTCATTAATATCCCTTTACTTACTACTTAAAGGGATATTAATGACTGAGGTTGACAAAGGAAAAGGAAAGATTTTAGAAGTTAAAAATAATTGAAATGTGTATTTTCTTGCCTCTAGGAGCTGGAGATCCACAATATCGAAGGAAAATGTTTTTCTTCTTTGTCCATTTTATTTATAATGATTTAGAATAGTGTAGTGCACACACTATTTTGTCTATAAGGCATATTTTCCTAGCTCACATCGACCATGAGAAAGTAGTCCATGTCCCTAGGGAGAGGTGTAAACTTGAGCAAATACTTAAAATACCTTAGCTTTGTTTTCCTCATCTATAAAATGGAAGCATCCTTGGGGCTCGTTCAGTTGTAATTAAGGCCAACGTAATGTTTTACGGCAAAATCGATATCAAATATTGACAAAAGGGAGCTTTAAAGGTTAAATAGTTGTTTACAGTTTACATGTCAATAAATACACATATGCTATGTTATTACTCAGATGGAAACTAGCCACCAAAATAGCTTCCTAAATTGGGTGCAGTGGCCCATACCTGTAATCCCAGTACTTGGGAGGCTCAGAAAGGAGGATCACAGATTCAAGGCCAGACTCAGCAACTTAGAGAGACCCCGTTTCAAAATTAAAAAAAAATAAGCCAGATATAGTAGTACATGCTTGTAACCCAAGTACTGGAGGCTGAGACAGGAGGATTGCATATTTGAGGCCAGTCTCAGCTACTTTAGTGAGACCTTGTTTCCAAATAAAGAATAAAAAATAGGGCTGGGGGTACAGCTTGGAAATAGAGGTAGAATGCCCCTGAGTTCAATCCCCAGTACTGGGGGACTAGGGGTATAGCTCAGCTCAGTGGTACAGTGCCTTAGGGATCAGTCCCAAGTACACCACACACACACACACACACACACACACACACACACACACACACACACACACTCACGCAACTTTCTAAGGAACACAGGGAGATCTATGGCCCGAGGGTTTTTCATTATCCATCTCACTATGAATTTTACTATCATGTACAATTACAATGCACCAATAATAATAATAATAATATGTGCATGTAGTTAAGTTGTCAGTTCTAGTTTAGTTATGAAAAACCACTTTCACCTTTTATATGGTTAGTTTGGTATTTACTTCAGAAGTTTCTAATGGCCAAATGAAAATGTAAAAGGTAATATGAACTTAATCTTAGCAATATATTTTATACAACTCAATACTGTATATCAAAACATTATTGCTTTAGCAAGTAATCAATATAAGAAATCATTGAGTTATTTTACCTTTTTTTGTTTTTGAAATTTGCTGTAGCGAGGGATAGTGGTGCATGCCTGTAATCCTAGTACTTAGGGGGCTGAGACAGGAAGATTAGCAGGTTCAAAATCAGCCTTAGCAATTTAGCAAGACTCTCAGCAATCAGGTGAGACCCTGTTTCAAAATAAAAAATGAAAAAGTGCTGGGAGTGTAGCTCAGAGGTAGAAAGTCCCTGGGTTCAATGCCAAATACCAAAGAAAAAACAAAACCAACCAACCAACAAACAAAAACAATGAAAAAAGAAAGAAAAAGAAAAGAAAGTTGCTGTATATTTTACACTTAGACCACATTTCAAGTCAGATGTCAGGTTTTTATTGGCAATACTTAATCCGTACTTAGATTTCATAAAATTTACAATTAAAAAAGTAGATCACATATCAAAGTTATTCCAGATAGTCTTACTTTTTCAATAACTGGACTGAGTATCAATTTTCAAGTTTAAAGTAGGTTAGATGGGTGCAGTGGAGAAAGCTTGTAGTCCTAGCTACTTGGGAAGCTCAGGTAGAAGATCGATTAAGTCTACAAGTTCAAGACCAACCTAAGCAACACAGCAAGACCACATCCCCTGTGTGATGGTGCACATTTGTAATTCCAACTACTTTGGGAGGCTGAGGCAGGAAGATCACAAGTTTGAGGCTAGCCTGGGCAACTTAGCAAGACCCTGTCCCTAAATAAAATAAAAAGGGCTGGGGATGTAGCCCAGTGGTATAACACCCATTGGTCTGATCCCAGTACCACACACACACACAAAGAGTTACATAGCAAGACACCAGCTCAAACATAATTAATTAAATAAATAGATTTAAATTAGGCTAAGTTAAATTAAATTTATATAAAAAATTCAGTTCCTCATTCTCATTTTTTTTTTTTTTTGTGGTACTGGGGATTGAACCCAGAGGCATTCTACCTTCGAGCCACATCCCAAGCCCTATTTTTTATTTGTTGTTTTGAAACAGGGTCTCGCTAAGTTGCGGAGGGCCTCACTAAGTAGCTGAGGCTGGCCGCGAACCTGGGTCCCCTGGTCTCAGCCTCCCAAGTACTGGGACTACAGGTGTGCACCACCACGCCCGGCTCATTCTCATATTTCAAGTACTCAATAGCCATAAGTGGTCAGTGTCTGTGTTATACAGAACAGTTCTAGATGACATGTTTGTATCATTTTTCCCTTATTTTTCATTATTAGGCATAAACAATTATCTTTCCACTTTGGATGATAGAGGAATTAGGAGGGGAAAGTCAAAGGCATGTGTATTTGGCAGCTTTCCTGCCATGGTGATCAAAATACCTGACAAGAACAATCTAGATGAGGCAAGATTTCCTTGGGCTCATGGTTCCAGAGGTTTCAGTCCATAGGGCTGAAGAATAAATGGCAGCGGCGGCAGCAGCAGCAGCAGCAGCAGCAGCACACATGGCAGGAGGACACTGCTCTCACATTGTGGAAGCAAGAAACAGAGAGCGCAGAGGAGGTAACAAGGGACATATAAAATCCCCAAGGCCACACCCTGGTGACCTACCTCCTCCAGCCACACCTTGCATTTGCCTAAATTACCAACCAGTACATACATTCAAATTATTGATTCATCAATGGACTTATGTACTGATGAGATTAGAACCTTCATGATTCAATTATTTTACCTCTGAACTTTTTTTTTTTTTTTTTGTACTAAGGATTGAACTTAAGGGTATTCTGCCTCTGAACTATATCCCTAGTCCTATTCATTTTTTTATTTTTTATTTTGAAACAGGCTCTCACTAAGTTGCGGAGGGCCTCGCTAAGTTGCTGAGGCTGGCCTGGAACCTGATATCCTCCTGTCTCAGCCTCCTAAGTACTGGCATAACTGGCTTGCGCCATCACGTCTGGCTTATTTTTTATTTTGAGACAGGGTCTTGCTAAATCGCCTAGGCTGACCTCAAACTTGTGATCTTTCTACCTCAGCCTCTTGAGTAGCTGGGATTACAGGCATTTGCCACTGTGCCTGGCCCTCTAGAAACTTGGTGGTCTTTTTTTTCCCCATGGTGCTGGGGATTGAACCTAGGGGCATCCTACCTCTGAGTTACACGCTCAGCCCTATTTTATATTTATTCAGAAATAGGGTCTCGCTAAATTGCTGAGGGCCTCACTAAGTTGCTGAAGCTGGCCTTGAACCCTCGATCCTCCTGTCTCAGCCTCCCAAATACTGGGATTACAGGTGTGCGCCACCACACCCAGCTCTCAGTGATCTTTTATGACTGTTTTGACTAGTCAGAGTACAACAGCAGTAACACTATGAGACTCCTAAGGCAAGATTGTGAAAAGTGATACAGCTGGCCCAGTGTGCTAGAATACTCTCCTTTAAAGCTGTTAGCAGGTACGGAAACTGCCTGATTGCTCTGAGGCTGCCATGCTGTAAGAAAGCCAAAGCAGCCCACATCAAGAAACTACAGAGAAGGATGCTAAGCCCACATAAAGAAACTTACTCTGATCATTCCAGCTGCCCTAGCCCCCCTGTTCCAGTCACCATTTGACTAAAACCCAATGAAAGACCTTGAACTTGAACCTCCCCGATGAGCTTTTCCCAAATTCCTGACCCACAAAAACTATGCAAGATAATAAAACAATTGTTGTCTCAAAGTTTGAGGTGATGTGTTATGCAACAATAGTAACCACATCACAAGGTGTTCTCCCTCCCCCCTCCCTTCCTTCCTTCCTTCCTTCCTTCCTTCCTTCCTTCCTTCCTTCCTTCCTTCTTTCTCTCCCTTCCTTCTTTTTTGTGATACTGGGGATTGAACCCAGGGGCATTATACCTCTGAGCTACACTGCCAGCCCTATTTTATATTTATTTTGGAACAGAGTCTCACTAGGTTCATGAGAGTCTCACTTAGTTGTTGAGGCTGGTTTTGAACCTGTGATCCTCTTGTCTCAGCCTCCCAAGTACTGGGATTACAGGTGTGCGCCACCACATCTGGCTTGCAAGGTGACATTTTGATACCCCATCTCTGGAATTCAGTTTCATAATTTGAGTAATGTTTAAGATTCCTGGGAGTGCAAAGATTCTTCATTTTGTGCACTTTATGCCTCAGTTTAATCATTTGGTAAGTAAGATTTTTCTAGTAGCCAGATGTGGTTGTGCTCAGAGGCAGAATGCCCCTGGATTCAATACTCAGCACCACAAAAAAGGGGGAAAAAAGATTCTGCCAGTAGCCAATTGAGTCCTATTCAATTTCAACACAATTTTATTAGCATGATTTAAAAATCCTATGTCTTCATTATACTTTACATTTACAAAGCATTTTAATTTTTAAAAATTCCTTTTTATGCATTATTTCATCTAACTCTCCCAATAGACATGAAATAAGCAGAGTGGGTATTAAGGAATGAGAAATTGAAAAACAAGAAAGTTCCAGATGCAATGGAGCCCATCTCTAATCCCAGCCACTTGGGAGACTGAGGTAGGAGGATCGCATGTTTGAGGCCAGCCTGGACAACTTAGTGAGACCCTGTCTTAAAATAAAAAATAAAAAGGTCTGGGGTATAACTCAGTGGGGGAATGCTCCTGGGTTAATTCCCCAATACTGCAAAAAAAAAAAAAAAGAAAAGAAAAATGTAAAAAAACAAAACAAAACAAAAAAATCTCACAAACAGAAAGAGAGACAGACAGAGACAGAGAGAAACAAGAAGAAGGTGACATGTAGATCAGATGCTTGATTAACAGACTAGAGGAACTGGAAGGGTCTTCCATGGTAATTTCTTTTGACAGATAGGGAGACTGAAAAAAGATTTTCCCTAATTCAAATAGGTAATGGAAAATTGAAATTAGCGCTGAAGTCTTCTGATCTTAACTCATTAAGGTCTCACTCAGTGTTGCCTTATATTAATGCTCTGATTATATCTAAATTGATCTCACCCTGAGACACGCTAAGATGTATAGAGCTTGACAGAAACCTGCTGTTCTTATGTTAATCAAAAATTTTCTTTCTTCATTATTTGCTATCTTTAAAACTTTGTTGGTATCTAAAACATTTCACCAAAGTGTTTCATTTTAGTGTTAACTCCGACACAAGTGATGATAATTATGTTCCAAAGTTTAGAAAATTATGCACAAATTATCAATTAAGCAAATGCTTCAACAGTTATATGCCTCATCAAGAGAAATTATGCAAACTATGGGAGAATGACAGTTTTACACAAGGCATTTTTATTTATTACATTTCCTAAGTTGTTGTGGATAATTCCCAATAACTTTATCAAAACATTACACCATTTACATTCCAGATAAAATTTGGTGATCAGAGATTTTTCTCAAATATGTTTTAAAATATGACACCCCTATGTCCATTTGAGGCATAGATATAAAGCATAAAAAGTTTATTAGGAGGTGGGCATGGAGCTGGGTGTGGTGGCGCACACTTGTAATCGCAGTCCTTGGGAGGCTGAAACAGGAGGATTGCAGGTTCGCAGCCAGCCTCAGCTACTTAGTGAGGCCCTCTGCAACTTAGTGAGACCCTGTTTCAAAATAAAGAATTAAAAAGAGGACTGGAGGTATAGCTCAGAGGTAGAATGCCCCTGGGTTCAATCCCTAGTACCCCCCCCAAAAAAAAAGAGGTGGGCATGGTAGTGCACGCTTGTAATCCCAGTACTTGGGAGGCTGATACTGGAGGATCTGGTTCACAGCCAGCCTCAGCTCCTTAGTGAGGCCTTAGTGAGACCCTGTTTCAAAATAAAGAATAAAAAATAGGACTGGAGGTGTAGCTCAGAGGTAGAATGCCCCTGGGTTCAATCCCTAGTATCCCTCCTTCCCCCCAAAAAAGAGGTGGGCATGGTAGTGCACGCTTGTAATCCCAGTACTTGGGAGGCTGATACCGGAGGATCTGGGTTCGCAGCCAGCCTCAGCTCCTTAGTGAGGCCTTAGTGAGACCCTGTTTCAAAATAAAGAATAAAAAATAGGACTGGAGGTGTAGCTCAGAGGTAGAATGCCCCTGGGTTCAATCCCTAGTATCTCCCCCAAAATTTAGTTTAAGCTGTACTTTTTTTTTTTTTTTTTTTTTTTTTGGTGCTGAGGATTGAACCCACGGGCATTCTACTTCTGAGCTACACCTCCAATCCTATTTTATTTTCTATTTTGAAACAGGGCCTCACTAGGCTGCTAGAAAGTCTCACTACTTTCTGAGGCTGATTCTTGAACCTGTGATCCCCCTGTTTCAGTATCCCAAATACCAGTATTACAGTTGTGTGCCACCACACCTAGCTTCTGTTCTAATTTAAGTTCATATTCAGACAATAGTAGAGAATTATAATAGCTTTTTTTTTTTTTTTTTTTTTTTTTTTGCGGTACTGGGGATTGAACTCAGGGGCGTTCTACCTCCGAGCTATACCCCCAGCCCTATTTTTTATTCTTTATTTTGAAACCGGGTCTCACTAAGTTGCGGAGTGCCTCACTAGATAGCTGAGGCTGGCCGCGAACCCGGATCCTCCGGTCTCAGCCTCCCGAATGCTGGGA
>PVLC010024218.1:0-24866 GCA_004027655.1 Graphiurus murinus
GAAAGCAAATAACCCAATCAAAAAATGGGCAAAGGATCTAAATAGACACTTCACAAAAGAAGAAATACAAATGGCCAATAAATGTATGAGGAAATGTTCCACATCATTGGCAATCAGGGAGATGCAAATCAAAACTACCCTGAGATTTCACCTAACTCCAGTCAGAATGGCAATCATAAAAAACACGAACAACAACAACTGCTGGCGAGGATGTAGAGAAGTGGGAACCCTAATACATTGTTGGTGGGAGTGCAAACTTATGCAACTACTGTGGAAAACAGTACGGAGGATCCTCAGACGAATGGGAATGAACCTACCATATGACCCAGCAATTCCACTACTGGGTATATACCCAAAAGAATGGAAACCAAACTATCAGACCGATGCATGTGTATCTATGTTTATAGCGGCTCAATTCACAATAGCCAATTTATTCTTTATTTTGAAACCGAGTCTCACTAAGTTGCGGAGTGCCTCACTAGGTAGCTGAGGCTGGCCGCGAACCCAGATCCTCCGGTCTCAGCCTCTCGAATGCTGGGATTACAAGCGTGCGCCACCACGCCCAGCTCTGAATGTTTTTTCCATCCCTCCCCAAATCAATCCTGGTCTCTGTTTCTACTAGTTGGACTCCCTATCCTCATTCCAGTAGGAGCATGATGCCAAAATTGAGTAGCTCTACTTCACTGGGTCACCTTCAAAACTCCATTCCAAGAAGGCATACATCTACACCAACATGATAGAAAGATGGACTATTTCTTCACCAGAGGGGAATTAGAATTCACTCACTTTTCTTCCTTATTCTCTCATCCCTGCATCACTTGTTTTCTTCCAATAAGTGAAAAACTTAATGCCTCTAAAATATATAATATACTTACACATATGGGATTGAACCCAGGGGCATTCTACCTCTAAGCTGAACCTCTAGCCCTTTTTACTGTTTTACTTCTTAATTTCGAAACAGGGTCTCCCTAAGTTGCTGAGGGTCTCACTAAGTTGTTGAAGAGGGCCTCAAACCTGCAATCTTGTCTCAGCCTCCTGAGTACTGGGATTACAGATGTGCACTACCACATACAGTGGCTCTGAAATCTTTGAAAAAAAAATCAAATAGGACTAGGGGTATAGCTTAGAAGTAGAATGCCTCTGGGTTCAATCCCCAGTAACACATACACACACACACACACACACACACACACACACACACACACACACCAGCACCACACATACGCGTGCGTGCACACACTTACCCCCCACCCACACACATGCCAGGTGTAGTGGCCCACACCTGTAATTCCAATATTTGGAAGATTGAAACAAGAGGATCACAGATTCAATGCCAGTCCTCAGTAACTTAATGAAACCCTATTTCAAAATAAATAAAAATGGATCTAAGGATGTAGCTCAGAGGTAGAACACACAGCCAGGCATGGTGGCACATGCTTGTAATCCCAGTACTTGGGAGGCTAAAACAGGAGGATTGCAGGTTCGTGGCCAGCCTCAGCTACTTAGTGAGGTCCTCTGCAACTTAGTGAGACCCTGTTTTGTAATGCACAAGATGTACATTCACAAACATAGCAAAGTCAACCACTAAACTAAACCACTATATAGAAAGAGAGAGGGGGGAGGGAATGGGGTAGAAATTGGGGAAGGGTTAAATGATAGATGTGTGCATGTATGCCTTTACCAGCTTGTACCTCACAAAGATGTATGATTACAATGTACCAATAAAAAATAAAGGGCTGCTGGGCGTGGTGTAATCCCAGCATTCAGGAGGCTGAGACCGGAGGATCCGGGTTCGAGGTCAGCCTCAGCTACCTAGTGAGGCACTCCGCAACTTAGTGAGACTCGGTTTCAAAATAAAGAATAAAAAATAGGGCTGGGGGTATAGCTCGGAGGTAGAATGCCCCTGAGTTCAATACCTAGTGCCACACACACACACACAAAAAATAGGGCTGGGGGTATAGCTCGGAGGTAGAATGCCCCTGAGTTCAATCCCATTTCTATCTATCTATCTAATCTATCTAATCTATCTATCTATCTATCCACACATACACATTCATACACAAAAGACCAGAAATTACTGAAAGAACATAATCTTCAAAAAACAAGGGCTCACCAGGTGTGGTGGTGCACACTTTGTAATAGCAGCATAATCCCAGCATTTGGGAGGCTGAGACCGGAGGATCTGGATTCGCGGCCAGCCTCAGCTACCTACTGAGGCCCTCCGCAACTTAGTGAGACCCTGTTTCAAAATAAAAAAAAAAAAGAAAAAAGAAAGAAAAAACAAAAGCAAAAAACACAAGGGCCCTTTAGAAAGGTAGAGGCTCAGCCAGGTGTGGTGGCGGATGCTTGTAATCTCAGTACTTGGATGGCTTGAGACAAGGAGATGGCAGGTTTGAGACCAGCCTCAGCAACTTAGTGAGGCCCTCCACAATTTAGTGAGACCCTGTTTCAAAATAAGAAATAAAACAGGGCAGGCGGTATAGCTTGGAGATAGAATGCCACTGGGTTCCATCCTCAGTACACACACATACAAAAAAAGGTAGAGGCTCTTGTGCATGTGCTTTTCACACTTGCATGGAGGAGGTTCTCTTGGCAAAAGGCCCTTGGTAATGAGTCAAGTAAGGAAAATTAGTTATATGAAGCACTGTTAAAGGAAAAGGGGCATATTTATAACTTGTCAGTAATTGTGAGTTTTACGGCTGTGACTTGTCATTTGCTGCCAAACAGACAACGAATGGCGTCCCCTCCCCTGGTACTTCCTCCGTCACCGTTCCTGAAGCTCTTCACAAAAATTAAATGGCATGCCAGTCAGTTGGCTTTTATTTCAGCACACAAATGGTTTTTAATCAGTTTTCAAAGTGAGCAGTAGTTAAACCCATTTGCTCTTTTCAGAAGTTTGAACTGGGCTTGGTAGCTGGTAAAAAGATTAGAATCCACAGAAGAAAAGGTCGAAGAAAAATCTGATGAAGTGATATGAATGGTTATCTCTTAGCAATGGGATTTTAATTCATTTTACTTTCTTCTTTTCATTTTTCTACTATGAGCATATATTCCACAACTAGGAGGGCAAAAGAGACTTTGAAATGGAAAACACCTATGGAAAAAGGTATATTAAAAATATCCCACGAAGTTGGGTATGTTAGCGCTCACTTTTAATCCTAGTACTTTGGAGGCTGAGACAAGAGGATCACAGGTTAGAGGACAGCCTCAGCAACTTAGTGAGGCTCTCTACAACTTAGTGAGATCCTGTTTCAAAACAAAAGAATAAAATAGGGCTGGGGGTGTATCTTGGAGGTAGAATGCCCCTGGGTGTACCACATACATACATACATACACACACACACACACACACACACACACACACTCTCTCTCTCTCTCTCTCTCCCTCCCCCCTCTCTCTCCCTCCCTCCCTCCCTCCCCTCCTCCCTCCATTCTCAGGGCAATCATCTCACTCATATAGACAGCAAATATTTACTCAATCCTTAGGGAAGTAAATTTTATACCTGGCACCGTGGTGCACGTCTGTAATCCCAGTGACTTGGGAGGCTGAGGCAGGAGGATCACAAGTTCAATGCCAGCCTCAGAAATTTAGTGGGATACTGTCTCAAAATAAAATAAAAATTTCTTAGGATGTATCTCAGTGCTAGAGTGTTTGTCTAGCCTGGACCAGGCCCAGTACCTCCAAGTGATACCCTCAGCCCTACTTTTTTTTGAAACAAGATCTTGTTAAGTTGCTGAAGCTGGCTTCGAACTTGTGATCCTCCTGTGTCAGCCTCTAAAACATTAGGAATACAGGCATGTGCCAATATGCCTGGTTTAGATTTGCTTTTGATGTATACATAAGATAAAAATTATATTTATGAAGTACCATGTAATGTACAATACATGTACACACTGAATAATGCTTAAATCAGGTTAGACATATCTATCTCCTCAAACATTTATCATTTCTTTATGGTGAAAACTTTCAAAATCCTATTTTCTAGCTTTTGGAAATGTTCAGTACATTATGCTTATCTAGAGTCATGCTGCTGTGCAATAGCACACCAGAACTTCTTGCTCTTAACTCTTAGTATCCACTGATCAGCCTCTCCCTGTCCCTGCTCCCTCTCTCTCTCCAGCCTCTGAGAATCACCATCCTGCTTTCAGCTTCTATATGATCAACATTTTTGGATTCCACATGCAAGTGAAATCATGTGATGCTTGTCTTTTTGTGTCAGACTTATTTCGCATAATGATCTCCAGTTCCATCCATGTTGCCTCAAATGACAGGATCTCATTCTTTTCTATGGCTCAGTGGTAAACTGCATGCATACCCACCATCTTCTTTTTCCATTCATCAGTTGATGGACACTTAGGTTGTTTCTATTTCTTGGCTATTGTGAATAGTGCTGCAATGATGGTTGGAGTGCAGATGTCTCTTTGATACACTGATTTCATTTCCTCTGGCCATATACCCAGTAGTGGGGTTGCTGGATCATATGGTAGTGCTATTTTTAATTTTTCAAGGGACCCCTATACTCTTTTCCCTACTGGCTATACTAATTTACATTCCTACCAACAGAGGATTACAAGGGATCCCTTTTCTTCACGTTTTACCAGCGCTTGTTATCTTTTGTCTTTTTGATCATAGCTATTTCTTCTTATTTTATTTGTTAAATTTTTATGACATTTTTGTGGTACCAAAGATTGAACCCAGGGATATTCTAACTCTGAGCTATATCCCCGGCCCTATTTTTAATTCTTTATTTTGCAACAGGGTCTCACTAAGTTGCAGAGGTCCTCACTAAGTAGCTGAGGCTGGCCAGGAACCTGTGATTCTCTTGTCTCAGCTTCCCAAGTATTGAGATTACAAGCGTGCACCACTATGCCCACCTAAATTTTTATGAATTTTTATTGGTGTACTATACATAGGAGCAGGATTCATTGTGATATATTCATACACGCACATAGCATAATTTGGTCTGTTTCATTCTTTGTGTCTCCCCCCTATTTTCTCTCCTCTCCCCTCCTCTGACTCACTAACTCTACTGGTCACTCTTCTATTTTAATAAGGTCCCTTTTGCTTCCTTTTTTCTAACTTCCACATATGAGAGGAAACATATGACCCTTGTCTTTCTGAGTCTGGATTATCTCATTTAGCATGATGTTCTCTAGTTCCATTTTTTTGCAAATGATATAAATGTGGTCTTTATGACTGAATGATATTTGTTGTATGTATGCACATTGTGTGTATATACATTTTCTTTATCCATTTATCTCCTGTCAGACACCTAGGTTGGTTCCATAATTTGGCTACTATGAATTGTGCTGCTATAAAGGTAAATATATGCATGTGTTGCTATAGTATTCTAATTCTTTTGGAAAGATTCCAAGGAGTGGTATAGCTGGGTCATATGGTGGTTCCATTCCTAGTTCTTTGAGGAACCTTCATACTGATCTCTATAGTGATTGTAATTATTTACAGTCACAGCAATATGTGTTCCTTTCCCCCTATATCTTCAGTAGCATTTATTTGTTTTCTTGATGGTTGACATTCTAACTGGAATGAAATGAAATCCCTGTGGTTTTGATTTCCATTTTCTAAATTGCTAAAGATGTTGAACATTTTTTTCCTGTATTTGTTGGCCATTTGTGCTTCCTGTTTTGAGAAATGTCTGTTTAGTTCATTTGCCCATTTATTGATTGGGTAGAGCCCTTATTTAGCATGTGTGAGGGCCTGGCTTCAATCCCCAGTAGTGAGCTGGGAGTGGTGACATACACCTTAAATTCCAGTATTTGGGATGCTGAGACAGGGCCAGCTTCAGCAATTGAGTGAGACTCTCAGCAACCTAGCAATACTCTGTTTCAAAAGAAAAAGGGTTGGGGGTATAACTTGGAGGTAGAATTCCCCTGGATTTAGTCCCTAGTAACACACACACACACACACACACACACACACACACACACACACACACTCTCTCTCTCTCTCTCTCTCTCTCTCACACACACACACACATACACACACACACACACACACACACACACACACACACACACACACACACACATATATATAATCCCCAGTACTGAGGGAAAAACAAAACAATAATTGCCATTCTTGCTGGGATGAGCTGATACCTCATTGTGGTTTTGATTTGGCTTTCTTTAATGAATGGTGATGTTGGGCTCCAGTGACCTTCCTGCCTCAGCATCCTCAGTGACAGACTACAGGCACATGCCTGACTTGCCCACTTTTAAATTGGGTTATTTGCTTTTTGCTATTAAGTTTTTGGAGTTATTTATAGTCTAGATATCAATCCCTTATCTGATCTGTACTTGGCAAATATTTCCTCCCATTTTGTATGTTGTCGCTTCACCGTTTAGTATTTTCTTTGCTGTGCAGAATGTTTTTAGTTGGATGTAATCTTTTGTCTATTTTTGCCTTTGTTTCCTGAGCTTTTGAAGTCTTCTTCAAAACTTCTGTGCCCATTCCAAAGTCCTAAAGAATTCTCCCTATGTTATCTTCTAGTATTTTCATAGTTTCAGGTCTTACATGTAGGTCTGTGATTCATTTTGAGATGATTTTTCTTACTGGTGAGAGATGGGGTCTAGTTTTATTCTTCTGCATGTAGCTATCTAATTTTTCCAGCACTATTTATTGAAAAGACTATCCTTTCTCCAATATGTGTTCTTAGAACCTTTTTAAAAAAAATCAGTTGGCTGATTTTAGTTGGGTTTACTTCTAGGCTTTATATTCTCTTCTATTGGTATATGTGTCTGTTTAGTATCATGCTGTTTTGATTACTGTAGCTTTATAGTATGTTTGAGGTCAGGTCACGTAGTACTCTGTTCTTTTTGCTCAAGAAGTCTTTGCAATTGAGGGTGTGTGTGTGTGTTTCCATATACATTTCAAGATTTATGTATATTTAAGTCCTGTGAAGAATGACATTGAATCTGTAAATTGCTTTGGATAGAATGGACTTTTTTTATTTTATTGGTACATTGTAATCATACAACATGATGAAATTCAGAGTGATAGAGACATACATGCACACAGAACTTGGTGAGCCCTCCCGTAGGAATGGACATTTTAGCAATATTGATTTTTCCAATTCATGAACACAGGATGTCTTTTCACATTTTTCATATCCTCTTCAACTTATTTTTATCAAAGTTTTATTATATTCATTGTAGATGTCTTAAACTTCGTTGATGAAATTATTATTTTTGAGAAAGGATCCTGTTATGTTGCCTAAGGTAAACTTGCAATCCTCTGTTTTTGGCTTCCCAAAGAGCAGGGATTATGAGCCTGTGCTTCTGCACCTGATGGTTCAATTTATTGCTAGTTTTTTTTTGCTTTTGTTTTGCAGTACCGGAGACAGAACCCAGGGAATTGTGCATGCCAGGCAAATGTTCTACCATTGGGATACATCCTCAGCCCTTAAAAAATTTGAGACAGGGTCTTGCTAGGTTGCCTAGGCTGGTCTTGAACTTTGAATCCTCTTGTCTCAGCCTTCTGAGTAGCTGGGATCATAGGCATATGCTATTCCTGGATTTGTTTTGTAGCTATCATAAATGGGGTTGCTTTCTTGATTTCTGTTTCAAATAACTTACTATTGGCATATACAATGCTACTGGTTATTGAATGCTGACATTTGTAACCTTTGACTTTGCTTACTTTGTTCTAAAAATTTTTGGTAGACTTTTTGGGGTTTTCTATATGTATAAGATCATGTCATCTGTAAGCAGTGGCAATTTGATTTGTTATCTTCCAGTTCGGATGTCCTTATTTCTTTCTTTTGCCTAATTGTTCTGACTTTGACTTGTAATACTATGTTGAATAAAACTGGCAAAAGTGGATACCATTGTCTTGTTCAGGATCTTAGAAAGCGTTTAATTTTCCCCATTCAATATAATTTAGCTATTGGCTTATTGCAAATAGCCTTTCTTATGTCAAGATATATTCCTTATATGCCTAATTTGTTCAGCATTGTTATTATGAAGGGATGTTGAATTTTATTGGATGTCCCTTCTGTAGCAATTGTGATGATTATATATTTTATGTCTTCCATTCTGTTGATATGGTGTATCAGGTTTATTGATATATATCAACACTTGCATCTCTGGAGTGAATCCTACTTGTTCATTTTGAATAATTGTTTTAATGCCTTGTTAGATTCGGTTTGCTAGCATTTTGTTGAAAATGTATGCATCTATTGTCATGAAGGATTTTGATCTGTAGTTCTTTTTGTTTCTTTTTTCTTTTTATTTGTCCTTGGGGTTGAACCTAAGGGCATTCTATCTCTGATGTACACCCACAGCCTTTTTATTTTTCTAATTTTGAAACAGGGCCTTAGTAAATTGCTGTGGGTCTTGCTAAATTGCTGAGGCTGGCCTCCAAACTGTGATCCTCCTGTCTCAGTCTTGCAAATACTGGGATTACAGGCATGTACCACTATGGCTGGCTTATGATGAGATTTTTAAAAATACTTTTATTGGTGCATTGTAATCATACATCTTTGAAGTACAAGCTGGTAGAGGCCTACATGCACACATCACTCATTTAACCCTTCCCAACTCCCAACCTATTCCTTCCCCACTCCCTCCTTCTCATGTTTGGTTTAGTGATTGATTTTGGTATGTATGCCAGGGGCATTCTACCTCTGAACTACACCCTCTTTTTTCGATGCATCATAATCATACATCTTTATGAGGTACAATGTGGTAGAGGCATACATGCACACATCTACCATTTAACCCTTCCCCAATGCCCACCCCACTCCCTTCTCCCTCCCTCCTTCTCATATTCAGTTTAGTGATTGACTTTGATATGTTTGTGAAAGTACATCATGTGCATTAGGGTGTCGTCCCTCATCACCTTCAATTAAATCACCTTCTTTGCTCATCTAAGGTTTCACTTTCTTCATCTAGAGTCCCTCTTATGGCCCACTTTCTTCCTAGCTTCCCCATATTAGAGAGACCTTCCAATTTTTTACTTTCTGTGACTGACTAATCTCACTTAACATAATGTTTTCCAGTTCCATCCATTTCCCTACAAATGCCATGATTTTGTTTTTTCTTTATGGCTGAGTAAAATTCTATTATGTACATATCCTATAGTATTATAATCCATTTATCTATTGATGGACATCTTGGCTGGTTCCATAGTTTAGCATTTGTGAATTGTGTGGCTATAAACATAGATACACATGCATTAGTCTGGTAGTTTGGCTTCCATTCTTTTGGGTAGATACCCAGAAGTGGTATTGCTGGATCATATGGTAGGTTCATTCCAATTCATCTGAGGATCCTCCATACTGTTTTCCAATGTGGTTCCACTAATCTGTAATACCACCAGCAACGTATTAGGGTTCCCATGTCTCCACATCCTCACCAGCATTTGTTGTTGTTTGTAGTTTTAATAATTGCCATTCTAATTGGTGTTGGGAGAAATCTCATGGCAGTCTTGATTTACATCTCTCTGATTGTTAATTATGTTGAACATTTCCTCATACATTTATTGGCAATTTGTATTTCTTATTTAGTGAAGTGTCTATTTAGTTCACTTGGCCATTTTTATTAGGTTATTTGTTTTCTTAGCAGTGAGTTTCTTGAGTTCTCTATGTATTCTAGGTATTAGTCCTCTATCGGAGGAGTATGGAAAAAAAATTTCCCCATTCAATTGGCTCTCTGTTGAGGTTCTTGATAGTTTCCTTTGCTGAACAGAAGTTCTTCAGTTTAATGCAATCCCACATATTGATCTTCCTTTGAATTTCTTGTGCCTTTGGTGTCTTGTTGAGAAAGTTTTTACCTGTGCCTATGTGTTGAAGTGTTGGACCTATGCCCTCTTCAAGTAGCTGTAAGGTCTCTGGTCTCATTTCTAGGTCTTTGATCCACCTTGAGTTGGCCCTTGTGCAGGGTGAGAAAGTGGGATTTATTTCCATTTTTCTCAATATGGTTAACCAGTTTTGCCAACACCATTTGTTGAAGAGGCTATCTTTTTTCCAGTGTATGTTTTTGGCTCCTTTGTAAAAAATCAATTGATTTTCTTCTCTTGCCTTATTGCTCTGACTAGAATCTCAAGTACTATATTGAATAGAAGTGGTGATAATGGACATCCTTGTCTTGTTCCTGTTTTTAGTGGGAACTCTTGCAGTTTTTCCCCATTTAATATGTTGTTGACTGTGGGCCTATTGTATATTGCCTCTAGGATGTTGAGGTATGTTCCTTCTATTCTGATTCTGTGCAGTGCTTTTAGCATGAATGGGTATTGGATCCTGTCAAATGCTTTTTCAGCATCAATTGAGATAATCATGTGATT
Organism: Graphiurus murinus; assembly: GCA_004027655.1. Classification (NCBI taxonomy): domain Eukaryota; kingdom Metazoa; phylum Chordata; class Mammalia; order Rodentia; family Gliridae; genus Graphiurus; species Graphiurus murinus. Next base: position 10,304 of record PVLC010024218.1, read on the forward strand.
TTTGTCTTTGATTCTGTTTATGTGGTGAATTACATAGGTGGTTTTTCGTATGTTGAACCAGCCTTGCATCCCTGGGATGAACCCAACTTGGTCATGGTGTATAATTTTCTTGATGTGGTTTTAAATGCGCATTGCTAGTATTTTGTTTAGCAGTTTTGCATCTAAGTTCATCTATGATATAGGCCTATAGTTTTCTTGAGCTGTCTTTATTTGACTTTGGTATTAATGTGATGTTGGCTTCATAGAATATATTTAGGAGAGCCCGTTTCTTTCTATTTCATGGAATAGATTGAGGAGTATTGGGATTAGCTCTTCTATAAAGGTTTTATAAAATTCACTTGGAAAACCATCTGGCCCTTGGCTTTTGTTTGATGGTAAACTCTTTATCGCTGTTTCTGTCTCTTTGATTGCTATTGGTTGGTTTAAGTTTTCTATATCTTCTTGACTCAATTTAGGAATGTTGTATGTGTCTAGAAATTTGTCAATTTCTTGTAGATTTTCAATTTTGTTGGAGTATAGTTTTTCAAAGTAGTTTCCACACTGTCAGTGGTAATATCACATTTTTTATCTCATTTTGATAATTTGGGTTGATTCTCTCTTTCTTTTGGTTGGTTTGTCTAATGGTTTATCTATCTTGTTTATTTTTCAAAGAAACCAGCTTTTAGTTTTGTTGATTTTTTGTATTGTTTTTTATTATCTATTTTATTGATTTCTGCTCTGATTTTAATAATTTCCTGTCTTCTACTGGCTTTGGGGTTAGACTGTTCCTGATTTTCAAGGGCTTTGAGATGTGTCATTAGGTTATTTGGTGATGTTCTGTTCTTCTTATCTGGGAACTCAGTGCTATGAATTTTCCTCTTAGTACTGCCTTCAAGGTGTCCCAGAGGTTTTGATATGTTGATATATTTTTGTTTGTTTCTAGGAATTTACTTTCTCCCCTTCTTTTATGACTCATTCCTTGTTCAGCAGTGTGGTGTTCAGTCTCCATGTGTTTATGTGGTTACTCTGGGTCTTCTAATAGTTGATTTCTAGTTTCATTCCATTGTGGTCTGAAAAGACACAGGGGATTATATCACTTTTTTATTTGCTGGTGCTTACTTTGTAGCCCAGGATGTAGTCTATTTTGGAGAAGGTTATGTGAGCAGCTGAGAAAAATGTGAATTCAACTGTAGTTGGGTGGAATATTCTGTATGTGTCTAACAGGTCCATTTGGTTTATGGTGTTCTTTAGGTCTGAGGTGTCTTTACTGACCTTTTGTCTAGAAGATTGGTCTAGCAATAGGAGTGTTGAGGTCTCCCAGTATTATTGTATTAGGATCTATATGTGACTTAATATCATGAAGAGTTTGTTTTATGAAAGTGGCTGCACCTATGTTTGGGACATAAATGTTGACTATCATTATTTCCTCTTTGTGAATTGTTCCTTTTTACCAGTAAAAATGACCTGCTTTGTCTCTTCTGATAAGTTTAGGTTTGGAATCTAATTTGTCTGATATCATAGTTGTTACTCCTGCCTGTCTTTGAGTTCCATTGGCATGGATTACCTTGTTCCAGCCCTTCACCTTTAGTTTGTGAATATCTTTACTTGTGTGTTTCTTGCAGGCAGCGTATAGATGGATTCTAGTTTTTAATCCATTTTGCCACCCTATGACTTTTTATTGGGGAGTTGAGGCCATTTGTATTCAGTGTGATTATTGAGAGATGATTTTTAATTCCTAACATATTGAGTTTTAACTTGTTTGAGGTAGTGTTTGCTCTTTGCTTGGTTGTTTGCTTGCTGGAAATTGTTTCTCTCATTCTGATGTTTATTTATTAGCTCTTCTTTGTAGTTAATCTCTTTGAGTATTTTCTCTAATGCTGGTTTGGAAGACATAAATTCTTTCAGCTTCTGTTTGTCATGGAAGGTTTTTATTTTCCTCTTGATTTTGAGATAGTTTTTCTGGGTAGGAAAATCTTAGCTGCAAGTTGTTTTCTTTCAGAATTTGGAATATATTTCTCCAGACGGCCCTCCTGGCTTTCGTGACTTGGTTTGGGAGGTCTGGAGTGATGCTAATTGGTTTGCCTGTAGATGTCACTTGGTCTTTTACTTTTGTCACCTTTAAGATTCTCTCTTTGGCCTCTACATTAGTCAGTTTGATTATTATGTGGCATGGTGAACCTTTACTCTGATCTTGTCTAAAAGGGGTTCTATATGCTTCCTTTGTGTGTTGACCTCTTTTTCTATGTTTGGAAATTTTCTGATATTACTTCTTTGAAAAAGAAGTGGTTGATTCCTTTGGTTTCAGCTTCTATTCCCTTTTCTATGCCTATTATTCTTAGGCTAGCTCTGTTAAAATTGTCCCAGATCTCGCCAATGTCCAATTCATGCTGTCAAATTGTTTTTTCTAAATTATATACTATGTGTTCATTTTTGGATTGGTCATCTAAGAATGAGATTTTATTTTCCATGTGGTCCAATCTACTGTTTTATAGTATTGATGCCTTTCCTTCAATTATTGCATCTTTCATATCCTTGACTTCCTTCAAGGCCTCTTTTTGATTCCTGTTCAGAGTGTCAGATTTTTTATTTATTTGTTCCTTTATTTCCTTCAGGCTCTCTCTGAGTTCTTTCCCAAAATCCTGCATCATTTCTACTATTAAAGATCTGAATTATGGCCGGGCGTGGTGGCGCACGCTTGTAATCCCAGCATTCGGGAGGCTGAGACCGGAGGATCCGGGTTCACGGCCAGCCTCAGCTACCTAGTGAGGCACTCCGCAACTTAGTGAGACTCGGTTTCAAAATAAAGAATTAAAAAAATAGGGCTGGGGGCGTAGCTCGGAGGTAGAATGCCCCTGAGTTCAATCCCCAGTACCGCAAAAAAAAAAAAAAAAAAAAAAAAAAAAAGATCTGAATTATTCTGGTAATCTCTGCAATTCTGTGTTGGTGAGTTCTGTTATTTTGAGGTTGTGGAAGTTCATTGTTTATTTGCTATTCTTCCTTCCCATGATTTCTGGTTTCTTAAATTTATATCTTTGCTGCTTTTGCTAGCTTTCTCTCAATCTATAGGTTTCTTATTTCTATTTTCTCTCTCTGAATAGTATCTTACTGTGGAGGTATATATTTACCACTAGGTATACCTTACAATTAAAAGTCTCTGCCATATAGTTTTTCTCTGTTCTCTGTTGTGCTTTTATTACCCTTTGAGACCAGCCTTGAAAACTGTGTATGCTATTACCCCACTGTTGTTCTACTTATAGATCCTCAGTACTGAGTTGTGGTTACTCTGGGGCTTTTTCTGCCTGCTGCAATGATGATGTTGATGTGTTTCAGGTGTTGAGGTCTGGGGTTGCTTCCGTTATAGGGATTCAGCTCAGAGGCACGAGCAGAATAGTTTGTGCCCTATGTGTTTTTAAATCTCAATATGTGAGGTGTTGGGTAATTCCTTCTATCGGCTGTGGTTAGTTTATCCTTGGTGTCTGGCAGTCCTTTCTGGTGGTTCGTCTCTCTGGTCTAATTTCAGCAGTAGGGAGTTAGAGGTGTCAGCTGCTATATACAAGGGCAAGTTGTGTTGTATTCAATGGTGAAGGTTGGGTAAGGGGGGAGAAACCTCAGTGATGGGTACAAAAATAGGGTAAAGTAGAGGATATGATCAAGTAGATTGAGAGTTTGAGTGTGGTAAGGTAATATATGGTAGAGATTATAGATAGTGAATATGTGGGGGGATTCTAGTAGTCAATGTAGAGTATATAGGTGTAGTGATATGAAATAGATGTAATATAAGACAAAGAAAAAAAGGTTGAAGAAAAGAAAATAGGAAAGAGGGGAGAAACTTGTAAAAGGGATGAGGAAGAAAGCAAAGAAACAAAAAATAAAAAAGACCAAACAAACAAAACAAAGCAATACAAAACAAAATAAGAAAAAAACACCCCTGTAAATATACAAGTACAGAGTAGACTTCGTCTCTGCAGTCCTCCTGAGTCTGTGTGGATATTTTCAGCCATTTACTGTCTACTCACTATAGTAGATTTTCAAGCATGTTCCAAGCATTCTTTTTTTTTTTTTTTTTTTTTTTTTTTTTTTTTTTTTTTTTTTTTTTTTTTTTTTTTTTTACGGTACTGGGGATTGAACTCAGGGGCATTCTACCTCCGCGCTAAACCCCCAGCCCTATTTTTTATTCTTTATTTTGAAACTGAGTCTCACTAAGTTGCGGAGTGCCTCACTAGGTAGCTGAGGCTGGCTGCAAACCCAGATCCTCCGGTCTCAGCCTCCCAAATGCTGGGATTACAATCCTGCGCCACCACGCCCGGCTCTGTTCCAAGCATTCTTATTTGCTCAGTGACCTATAGTGGTGATGTCAGTTTGTAGATGTGGGAAGCAAAAAGATTTATATAAAAAGTAAAAAGACATGGGGAGATAAAATGGCTGCTTTGGGCAATTAAAATTCACCAGTTCCCGTAAGTGCCTGTTGTGCATGATACAACCTTGAGGGTAGTAAACTTATAACTTCCCTAAAATCAAGTGCTTCAAGGTTTATGACCCATGCCTTTGTCTTCCCCTATCAAGGGGTCACACGATAAGATGTGAATAACAAATGTTTCTTCAAAACCTGATTGATGTAGCACCATCTGGGTTTTAGGGTCTGTGAGTGTACTCAAGGTCAGGCCTCAGCATATATATCACAAAGGCTGCTTAATAAAGTTGAACATTTTCCCCTTGCAAGGTTTGTCTGTGTGTGTTTGTCTGTCTGTGGCGCCTTGTCTGTTATTTGTATTATTATTATTTGTATTAAGCTCTCAGTGCAGTCGGCAGAAGAGAACTGAGGCAGCAAGCGTTTTGCAGTAGACCCACTTTTGGGTCCCTTGCAGTGATTAGGACCCTGGCCTGACATGTCTCTCTGTCATTGTAGGCACCGAGTGCTGCTTGTACCCCTCCTACTGCATGCTTGAGTCTCTGAGCTTTCCACAGGGCCTATCTCTGTGCCACTCTCTGTCTCTGCAGGTGGCTGGTGTCACTGGGGCTGGACCCAGTGTAATCCTGGAGCTCCGTGCTTTCCACAGGCCCTGTGTCTCTGTCTCTCTCTCTGCCTATGCAGGTGGTGGGTGTCCAGTGTAATTGCAGGGCATTCCCCGGAGGTGCTGTAATGTCTCTGTGCCCTGCATGCTATGGACCTCTGTTCCTACCCAACCACTAAAGGGGTGAGTCACAAAGTCTCAAACCTCACAAGTCTGTCGTTTGTACCCACGAGTCCCTGCAGCCATGCTGTTAACTTATTGTTGAGTGCTATTCTGCCTCTGGAGGGAGAGGTGAGCTGAGCTGCTACTGCTGTTGATTCTCACTGGGCATCTGGGCATTTGGATCTCCATCAAACATGTGGGAAGATGCTGCCCACTTAGGATGTGGAGATCTGTAGCCACTTTCTCTTTCTACATCTAGTTGTTGGCTTCTTTGCAGGAGATATTTAAATGCCACAGTGTTAGTATTCCCGGCAGAGTATGAACAGGCTGAAATGGCGTGGCTGGCTGCCGGCACTGATCTTGTGCACTCGCGGGACCCTTTTGCTCTTTCCTGTTCTGCCTTCTGAGTTTTGTTCTGCTGCGGTTCAATTTTTTCTTGCTTTGTTAATTTTTTTTGCTGCTTTTCTTCTGTCAAGAAGCTGCTTGTATAGCAGTTGTGTTTATACTTTTACAGTGCCCGAGATATGCTGCTTCTCTAAGTTGCCATATTGCTGATCTCCTTATGATGAGATTTAAATGTCATTTCTGTGTTCTGTTTGGATGATCTGTCCATTGCTGAAAGTAGGGTGTTAAAGACCCAAACCATTCTTGTATTGATTGGACCATATCTCTCCCTTTAGGTCTATTAACGTTTATGTTTTGGGGTGCTCTGATATACAATGCATATAGATATAGTATTATTTCTTCATGAATTAACCTTTAAATCATTACACGTCTCTGTATCTATGTATCTATCATCTATCATCATCTTTCTCTCTCTCTCCTTCTCTCTTTGAGGGGTGGGGGATATTGGAAATTGAACCCAGGGGCATTCTATTAGCTACACTCCAAGCCCTATTTTTTTATTTTGAAATAGGGTCTTGCTAAGTTGCTGAGGCTAGTCTCGAACCTAGGATCCTCCTGTCTCAGCCTCCCAAGTACTGGTATTACAGATGTCCTCCACCATGTCCAGCTATATAAGTAGTTTTCTAGTTGTAGTTCCTTTCTTTCTCATCTTATAATCTTCCTTTATGATTAAGTGAATTACTGTAGTAGTATGTTTTGATTCCTTGCTTATTATTCTTGGTTTGCCTATTTTAAATTTTTGCTTTGTGGTTATTTTTGCTTTTTGTGGTACTGGGGACTGAACCTAGGGGCATTCTACCTCTGAGCTATACCCCCATCCCCATTTATTTTTAATTTTGAAACAGAGTCTCACTAAGTTTCTGGAAGGTCTCTAAGTTGCTGAGGCTGGATGTTATCCTCCTATCTCAGCCTCCCAAGCACTAGGATTATAGATGTGTGCTACTACACCTAGCTGAATCTTCTTTATTTAAGGTTTCATTTTATATATGGCTTATCTGTTGATTAACTAAAATTTACTGAAACTAGGTTGTAATATAGGCATTCTCTTAAGCAGATAATTATATTCCTAGTCCATAGGTGGTATTATTTCATGGATGTCCCCCCAAGACAATCTACTGTGATATGCTTAAGTAAAAGCTGAGGGTGTATTTTCTTTTCTTTCTCCAATATGTGTACCAATAAAAAATCATAAATGCTGTTTAAAAACTTTAAGTTGGAAAATACTGAGTGGTGTTACTTGATATTTGATGAAAACCAAACTGTTCAATTCTAAATAGGCCAAATAGTACACTTTTGGTTCAGCTGAAAAGACATTACTATGACAACTTCTAAAACAAATATTCTCTCAGATCACACCAGAAACACTTAGAAGACATACACTAATTGAAGTTTATTCAACTGCCACAATTCAAAACAATCCTTTCAGCCAGGCGTGGTGGTACACACTTGTAATCCTAGTACTTGAGAGTCTGAGACAGGATGATCATAGGTTTGAGGACAGCCTTAGCAAGTAGTGAGACTCATCAACCTAGCGAGACCTTGTTTTAAAATAAAAGTAAAATAGGGCTGGGAATATAGTTCAGAGATAAAATGCCCCAGGGTTTAATCCTCAATAACACACACACACACACACACACACACACACACACGCACAATAACCACCCTTTCATTAGATACTTTTGTATGTTCATTTTGTTATAAACTCAAGAATACTCTTGTATATCAGGGAAATGTTTGAAACACAATATTTTGAGGAAATTCATTTTGAGTATTCAATGGACCAGAGAAGGTTTTAGAAAACTAGAGATAAATATGAGAGCTGGAGTGAAATTAATCAAAATCTGATAATCTGGGCCATTAATGGAACAGATGGCACTGTTAGAAAATAAAAATTTAAAAATATTATTGAGAAGTAAGCTGTTGATTATGAATCAATTAATGCCAATATGGTATCTTGGAATAATGTTGCAGTTTTAATTATAAAAAGTTTATAAAATGGAAAAAAGGAAACTGAGAAAGGAGCAAGGTAACAAGTAAATGATGTAAGTGGGAATGACTAGTTAAATGAGGTTCATGCCATCTAACAAATTATATATAAAAATGGTATTGGAATAATTTTAATAACTGAAATAAGAAACATAAAAATTATATAGCAATTGGTGTCATGTGATGTTTTGAAACATGTATATAATGCATAGTGTTTAAGTCACATTAAACATATGTATCTCCTTGAACATTTCAGTACCTGGCTTGTTTCAGTTAGTATAGTGAAACCCTTCATTCATTTTATGGCTGAGTGATATTCCATTGTGTATATGTCCTACATCTTTGTTATCCATTCATCAGTCAGTGGACACTTAGGTATTTCCATTTCTTGGCTATTGTGAAGAGTGCTTCAGTGAACATGGGAATGCAGATGTTTCCTTGGCAATGATCTAAGTAGGAATAACCAGTCAAATGATATTCATTCTATCTAAAAATAAGTTAAAAAAGAAAAATTGATAGTGGAATGATTCTAATAATTGAACTAAGAAAATTAAAATTTTATATATTAATCTTTGCCATGTGGTGTTTTGAAAGATGTATATAATGTTCCAATCCATATGGAGTCAATTTTCTTTGGATATATGCCCCAAAGTGGATCATATGGTTGTTCTATTTTGACTTTTTTGAGGAGACTCCCCTCTCCTTTCCATAATGGCTATACTAATTTACATTCCCACCAACAGTGTATGAGGGTTTTCTTTTCTCCACAATCTCACCAGCACTTGTTACCATTAGTTTTTCTGAAAATAGCCATTCTTACTAGTTGAGGTGGTATCTCGTGGTTTTGATTTGTTTCCCCAACGACTGGTGATATTGAGCAGTTTTTCAGGTATCTCCTAGACATTTATATGTCTTCTTCTGAGAAATATTTATTTTGATCTATTGCCTGTTTTATTTATTTTTTGCTTCTGAAATTTTAGGGTTCCTTGTATATTCTAAATATCAACCCTTGTCTGATGTATACACTGAAAATACTTTCTCCCATTCTGTATGTTGTTTCCATACTCAGTTCATCATTCCTTGTGCTATGCTGAAACTTTTAGTTTGATGTAATATCATCTGCCTATTTTTGCTTTTGTTTCTTACGCTTTCGAGGTCTTGTCCAAAAATTCAATGCCCATTCCAAAGTCCTAAAAACATTCCCCCTATGTTTTCTTCTAGTAGTTTTATAGTTTCAGGCCTTTCATTCATTTTGAGTTGATTTTATAACTGGTGAGAAATAAGGATCTAGTTTCATTCTTGTGCATGTGAACATCCAATTTTCCCAGCACCAATTATTGAAAAGTCTTTTCTCCAATGAATGTGCCTAAGATCTTTGTCAAAAATTGGTTGGCTTTAGATATATGGATGTAATTCCAGGCTCTCTCTCCAGGTTCATTGATCTATGTGTCTATTTTTATGCTAATACCATGTTATTTTGATTACTTGTAGTATGTTTCAAAGTCAGGTAGTATAATGCCTCCTGCTTTGTTCTTTTTGTCTGAGACCTGGCTTTGGCTATTCAGGTATTTTTGTGATTCCACATAAATTTCAGGATTTTTTTCTAGTTTTGTGAAGAATACCATTTATATTTTGATAGGGATCACGTTGAGTCTATAAATTATTTTGAGTAATATGGATGTTTTAGAGAGGATCCAAGATGGCGACTGAGTGAAACAACTTTCCCCAGACGCTGTGATTTGGATCTAAATTTACCATAAAAAGAGATTTTTAACAGAAGAAAAAAAAAGCGAAATTTGAACCACAAACAAATAAAGAAGATCAAGGAAGCAGAGCAGGGACAACAAGGGATGCCACTGAGCAGCGAACCTGCGCTCGGCGCGGATCCCCGCCCGGCTCTGCAGCGAAGAAGTAGGCTGTGGAAAAACAGGACCAGGAGCCGTGGGGACCACCCAGACACTGAAAGTAGAAAACTCCAGGACACAGCACCCCCAGGACCCCACGCCATTCCCAGGTGGAGATTCTCCACTCACCCACAGCGACCAGAACACATGGGTCGTTCAGTGCAAGCTGCCGTGGATCTGTCCCAGCACATTGCCTCAGCGCAGAACAGTGACCACCCAGAAGAGCTCGAAATAAGACGGCCATGAACACAGCTTCTTAATGGAAGCCTGAGGGTGAAACCGGAGCTGAGGATCAGAGTCCAGGAGGATGGGGGGGAGGAGCTGGCGCGCCATGAAACATCTTCCCCGATAGCCCCTCCAAACCGACTTCCTGCCATCTAGCCAGACCATCACTGACCTGCGCCCCCAGCGACCAGAGTTTGGAGCAGGCCGAGCAGCAGGGATCCAGAGCCACTAAGCAGCGGCTTGGTGCAGGCCCTGGGCTCTACGGAACCCGGACGTGAAGCTGTGATGGTCGATCACCCAGACGCCGAAAACTACAGGCATCTCAGCAGACCCAATGACCTGGCCTGGTGTGAAGTGACATAGACCCCAGGAAAAACAAGGGAGCAGGCGCCGCAAAAGCGCACTGCAAACCGGCCAGTGCCACCCGGCGTGCCACCCCCCCCCCCCACAGCCAACATCCTGCCGGCTATCCAGACCTCCACTGTCCTCTTGCGCCCCCAGTGATCAGAGGTGAAGCAGGCAGCAACGGAAATCCGAGCAGCAGGGACCTGTAAGTGGTATTGGGCCCCTGAGGTGCGGGACCCTATAAGAAGGATAGACACAGGCACCCGCCCTTCTACGGGTGCACACAGGGCATCTGAAAAGGCCTGGCTTTTAGACTGCACTCCTGCCATCAGCAAAGGCAGAGAGAGAGACGCAGCCAGGACCTGTGGAGAGCCCAGAGACAGAAGCCAGCAGCGGGAGAGGCACCAATGAAACCCCCTGCCTGCACTGACAGCAAATAAAAATGATACAGACACACTCGAAAATTTAAGCTTGATACTTACAAACTAGCAGGGTGTTTGTTCTAGTGGTTGGTTGCTGTTTTTACATTTCGGGTTTTTTGTTTTTGTTTTGTTTTTGGTGTTAAGTTTTATTGGTTTTTACTCAGTTTCTGTTCTGTATTGCCTTGATTTACTTAAGTTTTTTTGGATGATTGCTTACTTTGTTTTAACTTGCTTAGCTTGTTGAATCTCCTCCTTTTCCCTTTTACAAGCTTCCCGTCCCTCTCTCCCCCTATATTCCTCTCCTCAACATGGTACCTCCTCCCTTCTCTTTTTCTTTTTCTTTTTTTCCTGTCTCATATCAAGACCATCTCATACTACCACACTCAAAACTCAATATTGATTACCAGAATCTCCTGACATATCTACTAACATTAATCTTTACAATATATCACAGAAACACACTCAACCTCTTATTCCACTGGAACATACCTCTTCTTTACCCTATTCCTGCATTCATCATTGTGACCTCTCACCCAACCTTTATCACTGATTATAACCTGTCCCTGTATACACGTTCAGACACCTCTAACCCCCCCTACAGAGACTGGACGTGAAAACTTAAAAGAGCAGCAGAAATATAAATCTAAGAATAGGTGAACCATGGGAAGGAAAAATAACAAAGAAACAATGAGCTACCACAACCCCTCAATAACAGATATCACCAACCCAGAATGGCAGAGACTACCAGAAGAACAATTCAGATCTTTAATACTAGAAACAATACAGGATTTTCAGAAAGAATGTAGGCAGAGCTTTAGAGAAATAAAGGAAGAAATAAAAGAACAAATGAACAAAGAATTCGATGACGTGAAAAGGAACCAAAGAGAAGCATTGAAGGAAGTGAAAGATGAAATAACTGAAATGAAGGCATCAATTCAAACTATAAACAGCAGATTAGATCACATGGAAAATAGAATATCACTCTTAGAAGATGACCATGCCAAAAACGAATCTATAGTACATAATTTAGAAAAAAAATATGTCAGTATGAATTGGACATCGAAGAGATCTGGGCCAACTTTAAAAGAGAAAACCTAAGAATAATAGGCATAGAAGAGGGATCAGAAGTTGAAACTTTTGGAATAAACAATTTCTTCAAAGAAGTAATATCAGAGAATTTTCCAAACATAAAAAGAGAAGTCGACACACAGGTGCAGGAAACATACAGAACTCCCTCAAGACCGGACCAAAGAAGAGGTTCACTATGCCACATAATAATCAAGTTGATCAATGTAGAGGTCAAGGAGAGAATTTTAAAGGCAGCAAAAGTAAAAGGCCAAGTGACATTTAGAGGCAAGCCAATTAGAATCACTCCAGACCTCCCAAATCAAGTCATGAAAGCCAGGAGAGGCTAGAGTAACATATTCCAAACCCTGAAAGAAAATAACTTGCAGCCAAGATTCTCATACCCAGCAAAACTCTCTCTTAAAATTGACGGGGATATAAAAACCTTTCATGACAAACAGAAACTGAAGGAATTTTTGTCTTCCACACCAGCACTACAGAAAATACTCAAAGAGATTAACTACAAAGAAGAACTAATGAGTAAATGTCAGAACCAGAGAAACAATAATTTCCAGGAAGCAAACAACTAAGCAAAGAAGAATAAAATCCACCGAAAACAGAAGTCAAAACCCAAAATGTTAGGAATCAAAAACCATCTCTCAATAATCACACTGAATATAAATGGTGTCAATTCCCCAATAAAAAGGCACAAGGTGGCAAAATGGATCAAAACCCAGAATCCATCTATATGCTGCCTGCAAGAAACACATCTAATAAGCAAAGACGCCCACAAGCTAAAGGTGAGGGGCTGGAGTAAGGTAATCCATGCCAGTGGTACCCGAAGACAAGCAGGAGTAGCAACCATGATATCAGATAAATTAGACTTCAAGCCTAAGCTTATCAGAAGAGACAAAGCAGGTCATTTTTTACTAGTAAAAGGAACAATCCAGCAAGAGGAAATAACAATTATCAACATTTATGCCCCAAATGTAGGTACAGCCACTTTCATAAAACATACTCTGTATGATACAAAGACACACATAGACCCCAATACACTAATACTAGGAGACTTCAATACTCCTCCTACATCTCTAGATCGTTCCTCTAAACAAAAGGTCAGTAGAGACGCCTCAGACCTAAAGAATACCACAAACCAAATGGACCTATTAGACACATATAGACTCTTTCACCCAACTACAGCTGAATTCACATTTTTTTCAGCTGCACATGGAACCTTCTCCAAAATAGACCACATTCTGGGCCACAAAGCAAGCACTGGCAAATTAAAAAAATGCAACATAATTCCCTGCATCTTCTCAGACCACAATGGAGTAAAATTAGAAATAAACTCCAAGAAGACCCAAAGTAACCCTGGAAACACATGGAGACTGAACACCACATTGCTGAATGAAGACTGGGTCATAGAAGAAGTAAGGAGAGAAATTTAAAAATTCCTTGGAACCAATGAAAACAGAGACACAACATATCAAAACCTCTGGGACACCTTAAAGGCAGTACTGAGAGGAAAATTTATAGCACTGCGTGCCCACATAAGAAGAACAGAAAATCACCAAATAAATAACCTAATGACACAGCTCAAAGCACTGGAAAAACAAGAACAATCTAATCCCAAAGCCAGCAGAAGACAGGAAATCATGAAAATCAGAGCAAAAATGAATGAAATAGAGAATAAAAAAAAACAATACAGAAGATCAACAAAACCAAAAGCTGGTTTCTTGAAAAAATAAGATAGATAAACCATTGGCCAACCTAACCAAAAGAAAGAGAGAATCAACCCAAATTACCAAAATAAGAGATGAAAAGGGTGATATTACCACCGACAGTATGTAAATACAGAAGATAGTCAGAAACTGTTTTGAAAAACTGTACTCCAACAAAATGAAAGACCTAGAAGAAATTGACAAATTCCTAGACACATACAACCTCCCTAAATTGAGTCAAGAAGATATCGAAAACTTAAACCGACCAATAACAATCAAAGAAATAGAAACAGCAATAAAGAGTTTACCATCAAACAAATGCCCAGAGCCAGATGGTTTTCCAAGTGAATTTTATAACGTATTTATAGAAGAGCTAATCCCAATACTCCTCAAGCTATTCCGTGAAATAGAAAGAAACGGGACCCTCCCAAACACATTCTATGAAGCCAAAATCACATTAATACCAAAGCCAAATAAAGACAGCTCAAAAAAAGAAAACTATAGGCCTATATCATTGATGAACTTAGATGCAAAACTGCTAAACAAGATACTAGCAATGCGCATTCAAAACCACATCAAGAAAATTATACACCATGACCAAGTCAGGTTCATCCCAGGGATGCAAGGCTGGTTCAACATATGAAAAACAATCCATGTAATTCACCACATAAACAGAATCAAAGACAAAAATCACATGATTATCTCAATTGACGCTGAAAATGCATTTGACAAGATCCAACATCCATTCATGCTAAAAACACTTCAGAGACTCGGAATAGAAGGAACATACCTCAACATCATAAAGGCAATATACAATAAGCCCACGGCCAATATCATATTAAATGGAGAGAAACTGCAAGAGTTCCCACTAAAAACAGGAACAAGACAAGGATGTCCATTATCACCTCTTCTGTTTAATATAGTACTTGAGACTCTAGCCAGAGCTATAAGGCAAGAGAAGGAAAACAAAGGGGTAAAAATAGGGAAAGAAGAACTAAAACTATCCCTTTTTGCAGGTGACATGATACTATACTTAGAAGACCCAACAAACTCAACCAAAAAACTTATAGAACTGATCAACAAATTCAGCAAAGTGTCTGGATACAAAATCAATCTTAAAAAATCAGAAGCCTAGCCGGGCGTGGTGGCGCACGCTTGTAATCCCAGCATTCGGGAGGCTGAGACCGGAGGATCCTGGTTCGAGGCCAGCCTCAGCTACCTAGGGAGGCACTCCGCAACTTAGTGAGACTCGGTTTCAAAATAAAGAATAAAAAATAGGGCTGGGGGTATAGCTCGGAGGTAGAATGCCCCTGAGTTCAATCCCCAGTACCGCAAAA
>PVLC010024219.1:0-24818 GCA_004027655.1 Graphiurus murinus
AACAGTATATATTCTTATTGATGTTCAGTCCACTTAATATACCCATCATGAGAGAGGTGTTTCAGAATTACCTACTTAAAAGTTGGATTTGTCAATTTAGCTTCATCGTTCTGTCAATTTTCTTTTTGCTTCATAAAATTTCAGATTGCATTATGAGGTTCATAAAGTTCGAGAATCATGTTTTATTTCTGGCAATTGAACATTTCTAAAGTTTTGACTGTTTTTTAACTGTCATGAGCTCTTTGCTGAATGTCTGTTTGGATATTAATAATTCATTATTAATTTAGTCTACTTTCCTTTCTCAGTATTTAACTACCATGCATATATTTTCACCTTCTGTATTTTTATCCTGGCTTTAGGTAAGTCTTTTATAATCAGCCAGTGGCTTCTATATCCAATATGATGTCACTGTCACTTAACTGCTAAATATGGCATACATAAATCCATTATGATTACTGCTGAGTTCTTTTCTATCTCATAGTAGTGATTTTCCTCATTTTGTATACATTGTGAAAATTTAATTTATTAACAACCTTTTGTTAATTAGGCCCCTTTTCCTGGTTGTGCTTTTCTTTATTAGTTCAGAGCTTGTATATTCTATGTCTTGTCATATTGGTTACCCTTGAAATTTTGAGAAGGAAATTTAATTTAATAAACTTTTGATTTTGTCTTTGCCATATATCCCCTTCAAATTACACAAGCCATAAGAAAGCCATCAAATCCTCAGAAATTTATGGATTATTGGTATTGAACTTTATGGGCAAGTATTCTTTATATTTATCACATGTTTATCAGTTCGTGTTTCCCATTATTTCTTCTCCTACATTTTTTGAAATAATCTTCCTTTAACCTTAATTTTATCTTTTAAGATTTTATCCTATAAAGGTTTGCTGATGGTCACTATTCCTTTAGAGTCCATCCATTATGATATTAATTTATAGTGACTTAGCACTTTATGTCTGTATATATAGTTTTTCTAATTAAAAAATAATCTTGATTTTAGTCTCATTTTAAAAAATAATTGTGCTATTTTGCCCATGTTGTTTGCTGTGGTATTTTCTCTAAGTGCAATGAAGCTGTCATTTTCAGCACAATGAAAATATAATTTTACTGCTGAGAATATAATTGCTATTAGAAAGCCAACATCTGCTTAATATTTCTCCTTTAGAGATAGTGTTTGTTCTATGTGTTTTGCCGTCTTCCCGTGGAACTCTTTAGTTTACTACTGTGTCCCTGTATGAACAGACTTCTTTCTTCCTTTGTCTATACTGATATTCAGTGGGATTTCTCTGATAATTTAATTTGTGTTTCCAATGATTCATAAAATGTTTAGCTCCACTATCCTTTAGTATTGCACCTCCCCTTTCTCTGTCTTCTGGAAATCCAAGTAGATATCTGTAACAACTCTATACCAAATCTCTATTTCCTTCCCATGTCTTTGCTCTTTGACCTCCAGTGCTATTGCCCTGAGATACTTTCTCCAGCTAACTCTCAAGTCTAGTCAATTTTTATGATAGTGGCTCTAGAACCTTCACTTATTCATTTAAAATAGTATCCTTAATTATTACAATTTTATATTTATCTCTTCAAAATACTTACCTCAAGTGCATACCCGCAATTTTACACCGTTGTAGATTATTATCTCTGTTATTTGTGGCTGGACTTGTTCCTGCCACCAAGCCTTATTTTAATTGTTTTGTGATTATTACTGTGAGCTTATGTTTCATGAAGCTCTACCTGAAAGAGGTCAAGGTTAAATGGTCATGCGTTATTAAATTTAAGGCTCCTCAGGAAACACAGGCAATGAGATTGTGGAATGTGAACTCATGTGAGGGTCATGGGAGAGATATTTCCCCCCTTCACCCAACACCAGTGGTGAAATAGGCAGATATGCTGGTTGAGCTATTGTGCTAGGTGTGTGTGTGTGTGTGTGTGTGTGTGTGTGTGTGTATTTCACGTATTTAGCTAATCTTGCATCTGGAAACCATGTGAGGGTCATGGAGAGCTATTTCTCCCCTCCATCCAACACCAGTGGTAAGACAGGCAGATATCCTTGGTGAGCTATTGTGCTATGTGAGCAAGATTCACTTATTTAGCTAATCCTGCCTCTGGGACAGCGGCTCCTGCCTGTGGATGCTAGAGTCCCTCCTTGTGCAGACACACTTGGAATCTCGGGCACTTAACAGGTGACTCCTGAAGCATCAGGAGGTGCTTCGGCCAGAAAGCTGCTTCAGGTTTTCTATGATTTCATTTCTTTCTTCCTTTATTTGTTTTTTCTTGTGGATTTTCTATTTTCCTTCAAGGTATATTCAGTGATATTTTTTAATTCTAAAATTTTATTTTAAAGTGAGATGCTTGTTTAGATAGTGAATTGGTCACATTGCTGAAAACAGATTTCTAAACCTTTATTACAAAATACAGACCAAGTCACGTTATGAACAGAAAGAACATACGTGAAATTAACATTGAGGGAGCATAAAGGAGACATAGTGCACTGCATACATTTCTCAATTAAACTCTTGAATATGAACTGATTCTTTCATAAGTGGATGAATAGATATGTCTTTCAGTTAACTCTCATGTTCAATGGATCTCAGCAATCTTTTTGCTCATTTGTTGGGGGGCAAGCTTAGTCTTGTGTATGCACAGTGAACAAGGAATATGCAGACTGTAAAAGAAACTATTTAGAACACTACCCTCATACAGGGTTTGCCAGGAATGTACCACTAAGTACACTCAGTTCTAGCATTATTTGCATCTTAGAAGGTTCAAATATTTTATTAGAGTAAAATGAAATTGCATAATCATTACTACAGTTAAACCAAAAACAACAACAACAAAAAAACAAAACAAAAAAAGCATGAATGATCAAGGAAGTTTCCCCTATCAAAAAGTAATTCATACAATTATTTTTTAAGTTGGGCAACCAGTTCTGTTATCTCTGCATATAATAAACACATGGACTTTTAGAATGTGAAATTTCCAAGGAATTTTGACATCCTGTGATCCAGCTCTCCCAGAAAGTGTTGTTTTATGGTAACACTTGGTCAGGATGAATATCCACTCCTGTGTGCCCTGGAACCTGGTTGGTGACGGCATCAAATAAGCTCATGCAGGAGGGCACAGAGAGGTAGATGATATTCTTCCTCTCCTTTCCTTCAGTCAACAATCTCTGCCTTGAATATTTACTGAAAGTCTCAGTGCATGTTGCTTTACCAGGCGGAGCTTCACGGTGACAACTCAAAAGGGCCTAAACACTTAGCACATTTGATTTTATCTTCTGGCTAGTTGTGTCCTGGCTTGTGCACACACGTCAACAAAATGTGCTGGGGTGATGGAGGTTTGCAGCAAGAGACAGGAAGGAAGACTTCATGGAAGAAGTGGCTTGGAAGCTTTAAGGTCACCAGGGTTAGGAGCGGCAGAAGCGAGCAGCAGCAAGAAGGAAAGGAGGGATAGTAGGAGGGAAAGCATGACCAGCTCCGGAGCTGGAACCACGCAGGGGATACCTACTGGATTCCCAGTTAGCTGCCCTTCCTCAGAGGAGCTCAACAAGGTTCATCAGGAATCTTCTCTTCCTGACTCCTCTCTCCTTTCTGTTTACATGCACCCCAACCTGTAGCCAAAGGATTGTTTTCAGCCCAGATGACTTCTCCGGTTCTCATTCTCTGTATTCTGGTTTATGGCAGTGTTTTGCGTAACATAAGAAGAAGCCCTGCCTGTATTTAAGTGGCCAGTCAGCCCTCAGTGGTCCTGATCAAATGACACCTCAGGATGAGATCACTCCTGCTGCTTCACTGGCATTGTTCCTGCCGGTGAATCCTCATGCTTTTGCAACTAGGAACAATATGTATATATGAATGCGAATATTTAATTCAGCAAAGAACAAGATTTCGTGTTTGTTTATTTGTTTAGTTTCCTATAATAGCTTGTAGTTCATCATGAATAAGAGAAAAATTCTAGAAGGCATAGAGAGAGAAAACAGGGGCTGGAATGTGTTTTATTTTCATTACTTTATGATTTGCTCCATACTTTTTATATATTATCCACTTACACATAGTTTATTATAATTGTTCTATAATTAGGTATTATTATTCCTTACTTGAACATGGAGGTCAGAAAAATCTGCATAATGAGTGAACAGAATGTTTTAAAAGAAAAAAAAAAGTGAACCACTAATAATGAAGCACAAAGAATGATGTATTTTACAGGTCTCTGGTATTTCCTGAAGTAAAGAAATTATTTGTTAATAATACACTGCTTTGTTTTATTTATTTATTTATTTATTTATTTATTTATTTATTTATTTATTTATTTATTTGTAGTACTGGGGATTGAACTCAGGGGCATTCTACCTCTGAGCTACACCCCCAGCCCTACTTTTTATTCTTTATTTTGAAACAGGGTCTCACTAAGTTGCAGAGTGCCTCACTAGGTAGCTGAGGCTGGCCGCAAACCCGGATCCTCTGGTCTCAGCCTCCCAAATGCTGGGATTACAAACATGCGCCATCATGCCCGGCAGTACACTGCTTTAAATAGAAGACTACACTAACTCACTGGATGTAATATGTTTATTCAGAAAATCTTTTTTTTTCTTTTTAAAATTACTTGTTATAATGACCATCTTAAGAAATTAATAGATTAATTGAAGTCTGCTACAAAATGCACAGAGACCTGATTTGAAAGTGACTTAGAAAACAAAACAATTTGAGAATAAAGAAATCCTCAAGACAATCACATCTTCAACTAACTCAAATTTCTTCTCCTGTTGATTAACTTCTTGCTTCAGCTGTCATGTAACTCACAGACTTGGTTCCAGCTTGCACCAAGTCTAACAGTTACCAGCCGATTAAACAATCTGTCTCCCTCTTAAGCAACGTGAACAGCATTCAAACCTTCTCAGATAAATGAAACAGACATTCAGTCTTCATAGGATGCCACTTTCTTATTGACACTGGTATGTAAATACAGTCTAAAACAATTTCAACTAATTCTTATCTCCATTCTCTAATATGAGAGTGAGTGTGTACAAAAGTTATTCCATTCCCTTCAAATGTGATTAAATTTTTCTAGTTTTATCATCTTTTGCCAACAAATATTACTTTGAAAATCAAACTATTTATAATGAAATTGATCATATTAATTATCAATCTAAAGTTAACCAAGTCAACGAAATAAATAAGGGACTGACACAGGAGAAAAGAAAATGTTATCAAGTTTTGTAGAATAGCAAACAACCATATGCTATGTTTTTAAAATTTTTTCATTAGGTATATATTGAACCTTCACAGCACTTTTTTGTTTCTATAATATAAAAAGAAAGTTGAATATAAAAGAATTATAATAAAGTGAAGTTCTTCCACAATAAGCATAGTTGGTAGAAGAGAGATTTAGAATCTTGTTAAGTCTCTGCTCTTTTATGACCTTTTTGAAACTTGGGCTTTCTCCAGGACTTGCCTATTATACACATGCCATTTTAAATGTAAACATTCCATATATTCTTATTAAATACTATGCATGCAAATTTTACAGTGGAAAAGAATAGATCAGTCTAACTTTTTTAAGGATCCACACTTTAGACACCTTGAAGAATACATGTAAGATTCATATATATATATATATATGAATATACTAAACAGTGAAATTCTGTACATTCTGATTTTTAAACATATGCATCTATTGAAGAGGACCTCAAATGTCACTGGCATAGTAAGCAACGTATGGCAAACGTTGGTCTAAACTTTGATTTTGGTGATATTCATTTGTTGTGTTTGTGGAACCCTCAGCACTTTTGAAACATTTGCAGAGAAAATAAACATTAATAGGGTGCAGGAAATATCTACAATGCATATCCATATCTGTTCTCATGGGTGTACCAATCCTATTTTCTTCTCTCCAAAACTGATATTATCAGCACCTAGGAGAGCTCCTCTCTTGTTCTTTCTGTCCACCTTTTCTCTGATGGTAGCTGGTCAGTGCTTCTCATTCCCTGTTCCACTATCCATGACTTCCATTGCTGCTAGACCTAGTCTGTGGTTTCTCCTCACATGCTATGGCTCTGCCCCCACTAGAATGTGGTGCCCGACTCTGACTTTATCATAGGTCAATTAACTTCCCATCCCAGCTGGGAAGGTTTTTCAAAGTCCATTGTGTGTCTGATGAATCCTGTGCCTCCATGGAGGATGTATATAACATTAACTTAAAAAGGTGCTCCTATTATCCAGACAAAAATTTAAGGTTTAACATCCCACAAAACTTTTTCCCAAGCTGCGGGTTTTATCACATGAATTTATAAAGTATTAAACTCAAATTACAGTTTTGTACATGCTTAAAATATTTCATATTTTATAATACATAAATTAATGTCTACTTATCTAGTCTTCGCTAGACTATAAAGCATATATTCTCTAAGTATCACTAAACACATGTTGGGGCATTCTGATTCTGAGGACATTCATTTTTATTTAACTTATTAGCTTTATAAGGCTTGTATATATCTTTTTTTCCACATTTCAGTATTCTTGAGAAGACAATTAATATAAAAATATATCTACATTATATGGTTATTTTAAAGATTAAGTTCTTTAAGACATGTAAAAACATTCAGAATATTGTAAGACTCCAAAAGATGCTGTTCTTCATTAATGTTACTGTGGATCTTCAGTGAATGTATTTTAAACTTTTGATGAGAACAAATGTCACAGTCATGAAGCATACAGATGCATTATAGATCACATGATAAGCTATAGGATTGTATCTGGAATGCCCCTCAAAGGCTCAGGTGCTGAAGGTTTGGTCCCCTGTGCAACAATATCCAGAGGTGGGGCTTTCAAAAAGTGATTGGATTATGGGGGAGCTGATCTTATCTCACAGTGATCCAGTCATGGATTGATAACTTGATGGAATTATTGGAGAAGGTGAGAACTGTAGGAGATGGGACCTCATTGAAGGAAGTGGGTCCTTGAGCGTGGACCTTGGGGACTATATCTTGGCCCCAGCTGACTCCTCCTCCTTTCCTCTTCCTCTCCCTCCTCCTCTTCTTCTTCCTCCTCCTCCTCCTTCCCTCTTTCTTCTTCTTCTTCTTCTTCTTCTTCTTCTTCTTCTTCTTCTTCTTCTTCTTCTCCTCCTCCTCCTCCTCCTTCTTTATCTCTCTCTCTCTCTCTCTCTTTCTCTCTCCCTCCCTCCCTCCTTCCCTCCCTCCCTCTATAAGGTGAGCATCTTTGCTCTGCCATGCTCTCCTCCCAAGATGTTCTGCCTTACCATGAACCCAGGAGCAATGGAACCAGCTAACTGTGGACCAGAACCTCTGAAGCCAAGAGCCAAAATCAATCTTTCCTTTTCTATGTTGACTTTCCCAGGAATTTTGACACATATGATGAACAGCTGACTCACAAAGGACCTTAATAAAGCTGCATTTTAGCTGAATCTTTTAAGTATATGTAGCTGAAACCCATCAATTTCTCTGAGGAGAAAATATACTTTAATCCAGGCTAAAATAAACCCTTCCCCATGATGCTGTGCCATACCCCAGGTCAGAAGTAAACTGCAAGGAAAAATAAATCTCTTTGAAAAAAAAAACACAAAAGAACAGAATCTTGTGTCTGTATGTCAGTAACTGGGGATTGAACTCAGGGGCGTTCTACCTCCGAGCTATACCCCCAGCCCTATTTTTTATTCTTTATTTTGAAACCGAGTCTCACTAAGTTGCGGAGTGCCTCACTAGGTAGCTGAGGCTGGCCGCGAAGCCGGATCCTCTGGTCTCAGCCTCCCGAATGCTGGGATTACAAGCGTGCGCCACCGCGCCCGGCCTTATATTTTTCATGTTGTTTTTTACAGGGCCAAGAATCGAACCCAGGGTCTTGCGTGTGCTAGGCAAGCGCTCTGCCACTGAGCTAAATCCCCAGCCCCTCAATTTAGTTTCTGTAGAGGTGAAATGTATTTCCCAAGGTCACTCAGCTCCTTATCAGCAGTATTTTCACTCTAATCCATGTCTCTTGATTCCAAAATCAATGATACATTTTGATGCTAACACTGATTATTGTCTTAATACTTGTAATGCTATATAAAATATGCCTGAGTTTTGGTTAAATTTCTTCAAGGACCAAGAACTTGGGGAGTCTTTTAGAGCCCTCTAATAAAGTCTGCTAACCGAGTAAAACAAAACAAAACAAAAAAACATATGCAGTACATTGCACTGTCTTATTCCTCCTGGGTTGCTTGGCAATCCGTCACAATTTGAAAAACTGATTTATTCTCATAAATTAGTAGTTGGGTGATTCATTTTGCCCTTGTATATTATTTTCTGCCCAGAGAAAGAAAAATGTGTCTTATCCAACTTTCACATAATAAAAAAGTATTAAAGTCGCAAAACTCCAAAATCCTGGACAAGGTTTCCAAAACTCTCATTGAAGGTTCTTCATCATTGCGGAGACGAGATGAGAGCCTTTCCTTTTGTAATCTTTAATTTAATTACTACCATACATAAGTTATACACTCACGCCATGCACAAGTGCTTTCTCAGTGAGTTTTATGGCCCCAACACGGCAGCTTCTGGGGAGTCTGACAGTCTCACCATTTCGTGGGAGGATTAACTGGACAGCCGATAAAATATGCCCAGGCACTGCAGGATTCTGAGAATTATTGAGGCTCTAATAGCCCGTCTATTGTGAAGTCTGTGGTGGTGTTTTCTTGATAAGCACTGATTAGCAGGACCACACATTTTAACTATTCCAAATTGCCCTGGCTGAACTCTGGGAAAGCAGCAGCAAATCTTCCTGCGCCTGAGCTGAAGTGCTGCAGAGATTCATCAGAGATTTAGAGCCTAGAAACAATGTTATTGAATCACTGTCTTACTACCCCCGGAACAAGTCTATATATGCTCAGGACTGGGGAGAGGCTTTTCTGCTGCCCATTCCACCAGTCAGAGAACGCTCCTCTCTGGGCCAATCTCTTTTGAGTAGCATTTTGAGGCCTCAAATGGATGGGAATGCCTACAAATGTCCAGGTCTGCAGAAAGCTGAAGACAAAATGGAACCCTGTCCCCTAGGCTGAAGAAGACATAGATCTTCTACGAGGATAACTAGTATAAATGTTTTCTGGGGGGGTGCTTGGTATTGAACCCAAGACAATTCTACTTTAGAGTTATACCCGAGACCTGTTTTATTTTATTTTGAAACAAGAGTTCACTAAGTTGCCGAGGCTGTGATCCTCCTGTATCAGCCTCCCAAGTACTGGGATTAGAGGTGTGTGTCACCACGTCCAGGTCAACATAAATTTCTTAGTAATGGTATTTCATAAAGATAAAGCTTTCTAAATTTAAAGATATTTTTAAGATTATAATTTAGGTTTATTTTGAACATATCCATTTCCCTACCTGACAATAGATTCACTTGTTCCCCTGTTATTTCCTGAAGATGCACCTTCTTAAACACTGTCCCACAGGGCAGAAGTTAAAGACTATGAGACCCACCAGCACCTCAAGGTGTCAGCCCTTGATGGCTGCACGTGACCATTTGCACTCTCTAGTTAACCTTTGAATGGAAGAGTAGAAGAAGCTAGAACGCAAGCAGGAGGGAGAAGAGAACAGGAAAAGCCACTTGGCAGTAACTATAAGAAAAAATGAGCAATAAGAACAAGAAGCTAGTAGTCAGCAAATGTGCAAAAGACAATTACAAGTTAGACAAATAGAGACTTTAGCTCCACTTACTAGGCAGAATTGGCCTTCTGGGCACATGAACGTATGTTGAATTTTTAAGTTTTGATGACTAGTGCTCATGACAGGTGGAGACAGCAAGCACACCAGCAGGCCAGCGAGAGCTGAAGATAGTGTGTGAGGGGTGAGGAGCCCACAGTGCAGCTTCCCAAATCCCATGTAAAGGTGGACAGGTCTGGGACACAGCTTCTTCAAAGCTGAGAGGGGAGAGAGTTGTGTTGTAGTTTATGAATCAGGAGGGATCGGATTCAAGTTTTTAGTCTGTTTAGCTGAAAGCAAATCTGGAAAATAACTTTAGAAATGTGAAGGACTTTAGAGATTCATTCTATTAAATGCTCCTTTCTTATAGGAGGAGAAACTGAGTATCAGAGAGAGAAGAAACACTGACTAACACCATATTTCTGAAACATTAATTCAAAATAGGCAGTAATGAACCTCTAACAGGTGTCTGAATCTATGCACTCTCAGTAGCAACCTGGTCCACTTCTGAGGACCATTTGTTTCTCCTTCTGAGTGCAGGCTATCTGGAGCTGAGACATCCTCCTACTGCTCAGCTCCATGAGAGAGCAACACTGCATAACCCTAGCCCAGAAACAAATCAAAATTCAAAATCTAAAGTATGGTTTTTATTGAATGTGTATTACCTTCACACTATCATAAAACCAAAAAGTCCTAACTCCAGCCATTTCAACCTAGGGACTGTCTTCACATGTAGTTTAAAAATGCACTGGCTGTACCAGTCCTGGGCATCTTTCCAAAAGAGCTAAAGTTAGAAGACTACAGCATCACAAGCATCTCCGTGTTTATTGCAGCACAATTCACAATACTCAAATTATGGAGCCAACCTAGGTGTCTGTCAAGAGATGAATGCATAAACAAAATGTGGTATAGGCACACAACAAAATTTTACTCAGCCACAAAGAACAATGAAATTATGTCATTTGCAGAAAAATGGATGGACTCGAGAATATTATGGTAAGTGAAGTGAGGTCAGTCTCAGAAAGTCAAGAGTCACATATTTTCTCTCATATATGGAAGCTAGAGAGAAAACAGCAAACAAAAAGGACTCTAGATAAATAGAGACCAGAAGAACAGTGGGAGGGGGGTAGGGGAGGGACTAGAAAGGGGGGGAGAGGAATTGAGGAAGGAAAGAGTTCAAATAATGTTTTGCTTATATTCGAAGGCATCACTACCAACCTCACTAACACATACAGGGAAGGAGGAGAGGGGAGTTGGGTTGAATGCAGAAAGCGATATGTGCAGGTATGTTTGCATTGAGTTGAATTTCACTATAATGTATAACTACAATGCACTAATAAAAGTTTAGAAAAGTACATTGGGATAGCAGATGATCCGTGAAAATTCTTTCCTTTCAAGTGCCTGGAATTTTTGGAGACTCAGAATGTTTCCTGTTTATGTCATTGGAAGGGGCCTTGCCCAGGGAACAGACCCTTGCCTCAGTGGAATGTCAGGGCAGCTGTGTGAACAAGGGCGGTGGCACAAGGGCAGACCTTTCTCTCACAGTTGCATAACTTCTCCTTAGCTGTGGACACACACCGGAGCACATCTCTGCCAATGGCATCGTACTATTTCAAAGAACATGGTAGGAGACTATAATTTCATCTCCTGTACTGAAATTCTACCTCAAAGGTAAACCATAATAGCATAATAAGGATCTATTTCATGGCACAAAGGCAGGAAAAAAAGAGCGCCTTGGAAAAAAATCACTCAGACTAACCCTGTGTGTGCTCCAGTGTGGCTGTTCATGACTGTTGGCCGGAACGTGAATTTCTTGCAATGAGAGTGAAGAATAGAGAGCACACAGGTGATATCAGGTGCCTTTGTTCATTCCAGGGCAGGAAAACCCAGCATTCTACTTAAAGGACACAGTAGTGAGATAGAAAATGCCCAGTACAAAAAGAGTCCACGGAAAGACAATTTGACAATAAAATAGAACCAGAGTACCCAGGATGGCTTCTTTTCACATCATTGACCCGAGTCTTCATGACCCCATTCATCTCTAGAATGTATTTATGAGCCTGTGGAAGCCTGTGCTTTTCTTTCTAGACGTGCAGTATATGAAGGATGTCTACAAAACTCCAATGTCATACTATGCTTTTATCCCCCCCCCCAAATTTTATTAGCTCTTCCTTTCAGCTCAAATATTCGGTTTCACATAAAATGAAAACCATTTCAATAAGAGGAACTATTTTGGGCAATTATCAACAGCAAATTAATGCTGATGATAACTAGCATCATTATTTGTACAGCACTTTTATATTGTTATTTCAATTTGTACTTATAGAAATTTAATAAGGCAATGATAGTATGTTTACTTAAAAGGAAAAATTCTAAGTAACTGACACTATTGATCAATAATTAATCATGATTGTATAGCTTATGTGAGATAATCAACATGATGGAAGTGATTTTTTTATATCATAAACTATCAAGGTAGAAGGAGCCATTTTAGGATGAGTAGACTGAGGCCTACCTAGGAAGAGAGGAGATTGTGAATTCATTACAATAGCTGCATAAATCCTTAGCTATCTAATGCAACTGAGTATAAATTGAAAACTAGGCATGTAATTTTTCATTAAAATATATTGTATCATATCCCTATTATACTCTTTTATAGAAATTACAAAAATATTGAAAAGAGATTCTAAGGAATACTCCTGCCTTGATAGTTCAGCTTGAGTATGTATACAATTCTGAATATCTTCATTAAAACGTGTTGATTTGCGTATCTTCCCTCTGATGATGGTGATCATGTACATGAGGCAACTACCAGTCCCAGGTTTTGAATAAAGTCTCCTCCTTGGTTCCTGGGGTTTTAAGCATGAGGAAGTTCTCAGCTGTGGCTCCAGCAAGGACTTACTTCTACGGGCGTGATTTGTCCTTTACCCATTGGGGACATGCTCCCTGGGGGTGCCTATAGGGCACCTGTTGAGTTGAGCATGACAGTATTCACAAAATGTCTTTTCCAGCATGAACTGGAACTAAAGTCCTTGAGGGAATAAGAAAACAAAGACTTGCGTTTTCTCATTAAGGGATGGTACCTATCCCCCTCCAATTTAGAGAACACCGTAATTACATGCAAATGATGCGATTTTCAAATGTTGAGATAATCTGTTCCGATAATTAAGTGCAGTTCAACAATATTTTAAACAACTCTCACGGAGTGCAGGAGATCAGTCGCACCCTGGTGCAGCACACCATCTCACAAGCCAGGCTTCTGCTTCTCCAACAGTATTATCCTGAGCTTTGGGGGCAGGAGCAATAAATGGAAGAAACATGAATTATTTACTGAACCATAAAGAAAAATTTGGTGCTTGCTTCTTTTTCTTTCCCTCCCCACGCCCCTTTTAAACCATTATAGGAAACCTCAGACTTATTATCACACATCCCAAACCCTGGAGATGCAGTATTTAATAGGGCTGCCAGTTTGGCACAAATCCAGTAGAACTCTCCCTTAAAATTCCTGCAATTAAATCAGCTAATAGGAATCATGTTAACACAAACTTGCTTATGCTTTCATGTGGAGTAAGAAGCGTCACATTCCTAGTTAATGAAGGTTAAGAAAAAAAAGAGAGAGAGAGAGAGAGAGAGAGAGAGAGAAGGGCAAATTAATCCAATTACCGTGTTTTTTCTTCTGTTATTCCAAAGAAAAAGAGCATGTTTCTTCACAATCAACATTTACCACATTTCCCTAATTAATGCAATTTGATAAAATGAAACAAATTCATGATGTCATTAGCAGAGTTCTGCCTAATGAAGTTGGGTTATATGAAACATTAACTGCAGACCAAGATCCATTTCTGGGGCGAGGGAAACACACATTTATCATTTCAGTACATTTACTTTGGAAGTACCAATCATGAAGGCTTATCACTACAATCATAGTGCCTTGATAAATCAACATAAATTAACATTTTGATCAATGCCTTCATTAAGCCAGGCACTGGAAGGAGGAAGCTGTCCTTGCAGATCCTGGGCAAGTTGACTGGCTCCTCATAGAAAGATAGGGCTGGCTCTGACATCTGTCACCGAGACATAAAGACACATCTGAGGCTGTCTTTATCTCACTGAGTTTGACAATAACTACTAATATACTTCACATCACAAAAAAGCTTATTATCATAGACATGCTTGTATTCTATGAAGGAATACAAACCACATGAACATTGCTAAAATTTACACCAAATGTAAAAGTATCTCTGTTCATACCATCTCTTCCTTGTAGCAATTTTTACATCCAAAATAGCACATACGATGTTATAGTCACTGAAAATATGCAAAAGGATCTTCAATATTTTAAAAATCTTTGCCTTCTAAAGGAGAAACAAATATTATTGCAAATTTACAGCATCCTGGCCAGGTGGTTACAAATACAATGAATTCAAATAATTATTTTTCTTACTTTTAATATTATTTCTATTATTCTAGCACACATGATCTCTCCAGTTAATTGTTCATTATTTTTATTATAAAATGTCTTATCCTGATTTCTTTAATTCTTAATTAATATCCTTTTTCAGCTATTCAATTAATCAAGATACTGCATCACATATAGTAACCACTGTCTGCTTGGCCTCCTCGTGGCTGGTGACAGTTTCTCAGAGTTTTAATTGAATTTGGTAGTTTTAAGGAGAAATGGCCAGTCACTTTTTTTAGAATTTTGGGACTTGCCTGTTTGAGATGTATCTGATTTTTTGTTTGCATTATATTATGGGTTCTGGGGAAGAAGATCCAGAGATTAAGTGCCATTTTTACTGCAACATATAAAAATATCAATCCACTAGTACCCTCACTTGAATTTCTTATAAATTGGCTGAGGAGAATCATGATTGCTCAAAGCAAAACATGCATTTATGGTGAATAAAGTCTATCTGATTTGTCATTATCATTGTGACTTTTTTCCCGTCAATGTTAGCCATGACAACAGGCTGGGTTAGCGTTGCTGGTTTTTTTCAGTGTGCAGCTATGCTATCCTGTTTTCTGTCCTGTAGACTTTGGAAGGAAGTCACTATTTGTACCCCAAGCTTGAAGAGTGGAGAGTCATGATTCATTTCCTTTAGAACAGAATATCTACATAAATTATTTTGAATTATTTCTGTGAGATTTGTCTGTTCTACCCCATTTATTCATTTAGTTACATCTGTATGAAGTCAACAATATTTATTTTTTACTCTGGCTTATAGTCTATTTCTGTTGTACTTATTTTATTTTCTAATTGCTCCAGCATTGACAACCAGTCAACTTTCAGTTACTCCTGAATCCTTTCATGTATGCTCATCATCTGAACATCTAAGGATCTCTGCTCATGTGCCTGGCTGTGTGGGCATGTGTGTG
Organism: Graphiurus murinus; assembly: GCA_004027655.1. Lineage (NCBI taxonomy): Eukaryota > Metazoa > Chordata > Mammalia > Rodentia > Gliridae > Graphiurus > Graphiurus murinus. The sequence continues at coordinate 15,065 of PVLC010024219.1, forward strand.
TCTTAGTGCTTACCTCTTGAAGCACAAGATGTTGCAAACTGGCCTTGGATATTTGGGGCCTCAGTATTTCAATTGGCCATTTCTCCAAGGAGAAACTCAAATAACTGATTTTATTCAGCAAAAGATCCACTTGAAATCATGTATTGACAATGTCCAAGGGCAAAACTCACCCAATAATACTTTATTCTCAGAGTGGAATTTGAGATATCATTTCCATCTTGCAATGTTAGACATTTTTCAATGGTGGCCACCATTGTGTCAAGACTGATTCAAAAGTGCATTTGAAATGTATTCACTTTCACTTTTTTTTTGATCCTTGTGGTGAGAAACTAATGATTAATACCTAACATGCTCTCAATACTCTACCTTTTAGCTACACACATGGTCCCCAGGAATATTTTTCAGACTCTCTTGCATATGAGCAGGAACAGTAGGCTAGAGCAGGATAGAACAGAAGCAGAAATGTTGCCTTTGCTATTTTCAGGGGAGACATCTGTCTCCTATTCCTGTCCCTTGAGAGCCAGAGTATAGAAGAGGAAGAAAACCATGTTGGGTCACATAGCATCTTGACACTGGCAGAACTGAAAGTAGGAGGAGCCTAGGTGTCCGACCACACAGCTGCTCTGTCTGCCCAGTGTGCTTGAGCTCAGAGGTGAGCAACAGTAAAATGAGCTATCATGTGATTCAGCAGCTGAGCACATTACCTTAACCGATGTTCCCAGAATTCCTTGCACCTCAAGGCTGCATTAAAGGAAAGCCCTACCTAATAGTGTTCTCCGTACAGTACCTAGTGGCTGTCCTTAGCCCTATGCTTGGTGACTACTTCTGACTCTTGTCATGGGTACACTAAGGCTTCTGAATGGCTCCTAATGGTTTCTTCTATATAATCAATTATCCCAGCCTGATTCCACATTGGCATGTGGACATGGAAGCACTTCTCAAAGTTACCTGCCCCTAAGCACCACCAGTGAACTAAAATGGATGTGATTCATGCACAGCTCTCACCCTAGGAGGCTATGATTTAATTGGTCTAAGGTGTGGCTTGGACGTCAGTAATTTGAGAAGCTCCCCAGATGATTCTGAGAGGCAACCAGTGTTGAGAATCACTGCCCTAAATGCTGAGAACAAGTCACACAAGGGTGAGATTAATACCCACAGCTGCCTATCTGGCCTTGCAATGGCATCCAAGCCTGTTGATCTGTTGCTGGCTTTTCAAGTACTGAGCCAAGCACCTTAAGAGTACTCTGCACAGCTGCTTTGTGGCTCAAAAGAAGGGAATATTGTTCCACACACCAATAACTTGTGGCCTAGAAGAACCCCTTTCCCTCTAATGGCATTCAGTCTTATCCATGCCTGCTTTTGAGAAGCTGTAATTGTAAAATCAGACTGCAGCAGCCTGTAACTCGAAGCAGCTCTGCGTTCCACAGGGCACGTGCACACCTGCTAGTTATAATTGAATTCTCATCTTAGCTCTGTACAAGTATTAGGGCTTCTCACACCTGCTGTCTTTTGCTGAAGCACACTGCCTTGCTCCATTCGCTCTTCTTAAAGCCCTTCCCCAAAAGAGAGACAGTTTTATCAGAAGAATAAGGAAGGATAAATGTATCACCAGACATTGTTATGATTTGGACTTAGGATATTCCCCTAGACATCAAGAATACAAGGCAGCCATGTTGGAGGCGGGGCTTGGTTGCTGAGGAGGAGTCCCTCGGGGTGTGGCCTTGGGAGTTATATACGGTCCCTCCTCCCCTTGCTTTCTCTTCTTCTGGCCTTGGTGATATGATGTGAGAGCTGAGAGCAGAGCCCTTGCATGCGCGCTCTCTCTGTCTCCTGATGTCACAGTCTGAGCTCCGCAGACTTCACCTGGCCTATCATGGACTGAACCCTGGAAGTCTCCAAAACCGTGAGCAAATGCATCTTCCTTCCTCTTAGTTGTGGTGGTCAGGTGTTTTGGAGTATAGTCGTGAACATGCTGACTGAAACAGAGGCCAAATCTACTTCATAGCTGTGGTCATTAAGAGATGGTAGATACAAGTCGGGTGTGGTGACACAGGCTCGTAATTCCAGTACTTGGGAGGCTGAGACTGGAGGATCTGGGTTCATGTCCAGCCTCAGCTGCTTAGTGAGGCTCTCCACAACTTAGTGAGACCCTGATTCAAAAATAAAGAATACAAAATAGGACTGGGGATGTGGCTCCAAGGTAGAATGCCCCTGGACTCAATCCCCAGTATCGGGGCCCCAGGCTGGACCCTCAACTGTGAGGCCGTTCAGTTAACTGAACATTGCTGGCTTAAACTTCTCTTTATTATACCTCTCTCTCTCTCTCTCTCTCTGGGATCGAGGACGCTACTCAAGCAGTAATAGTAACCATTCTCTTAACCCTGACAGTAACCGTCTCTCTAACCGCAATTGCTTCTCTTACCCCACTCTCGTTCTCCATAACCGTTCCTCGCAATAGTACCTCTCCAACAGACCCCCAACAACCCCTCTCCAGCAATCAACCATCTACCAGCAACCAACCAACCTCTCCTCCCCAAAACCTCTTCCTCCCCAAAACTCTTCCTCCCAAAACCTCTCTCTCCCACAGGAGGTGGCGCAGGGCTTGAGCCAGAGGTGCCCGCATACAGCTCTCACCTGGGCAGGCCACCAGCTGGGCACGTGCTGGTGCATGCACTCTGGCACTCTGGCGTGGCGCAGCCCTAGAATGTTCTGCAGCCGCTTCTGGGACTCTGCCAGGCACCATCTAGAGGCGAGGTCTTTCCAACCAGGCTAAGACCCCAACACCCAGTGAAAAGAGAGAGAGAGAGAGAGAGAGAGAGAGAGAGAGAGGAGATACACACACCACTGACATAAATGAGAGAAACCTTAATAGACTCTTATGGACCAATGGCAATGGATTGAATTACTTAGAATGGGTTAGTTGGCTGGCTATGTGTAAAATAACAAAATTAGACTCCTACATCACACCACTCAGTGAATATATTCCTGATGGAAAGAACTAAATGACAAATGCAAAACTTTAAAAATAGTAGCAAATACTGTGGAACATTATATGAATGAACTCAGAACAGAGAAGAATCTTCTAAAACAGAACAGCAAAAGCATAAAGAATGAAAAAAAAGCATGGATAAATTAAATACATGGAAACTTTTTGCAAAGTAAACACATAAACATAAACAAATTAGGAACTATCCGAAGTGCATCAACCAACAGAGAATTAGGTAATTAAATTAATTGGATCTAACCATAGCAATACAATGCCTTGCTTTATGTTAATTAAACAAAAGTCAAACTACCACAAAAGATAGACCTAATGTGCAGTCATTTATGTCTCAAAATAACAAAAATCAATGATAAACATATATATATATATATATATATATATATATATATATATATAAAGTTTTATTTGGTCAAACATTATCTGAAACAGAAAAAGGAAGTCAATTTTGTGGATTACATGGGAAATAAATAGTTGTATTAGTCTATAATTTTATTTGAATATTTAAAATTATTTAATTACTTGAAAATTAATTTAAAAAGAAAATAATTAAAAATAGCAAAAGTAAAGTAAATATATCATAGTTCTCAGATTAGGGATGATTCTTTTCTCATTTAACTCTTGTATTTTTCAAACATTTTATAAACAAAGATGACAATGGTAATAAGGCAAAATATTTTCAAAGTGAAAGTATTTTTAAATGTTCCAGTTTTTCTAGTAGTTGAAAAATTAAATCAGCAATCATTCTCTCTGTGTCTCTCTCTGTCTTTATAGAGCTATCCTTTATATATGTCTCCCTAATCTACCTGTTGATCTGTTTCTCATGCTATCTATGCCATCTTTCTCCCTTTTCCTTTATCTATCTATCTATCTACCTACCTTCTATTGACCTACTCACCTACCTATCTTTCTATACATCCATTATCTCTGTACCATTTATCCGTCATTTATAAAAGCACTGTGCACATGCAGGTTTATAATTCAAAGCATAGACATGTGTTTTCTCAATATTGAGCAAATTTACTATTCACTTTCCTATTTTTCATATCACCATAGGTCATTCTCACTTTCAGTGTTTTGCAGAGAAAATTGTCTTTTGTATTTGATATAGAGATTAATTAATCATGTACTAAGAAAAGCATTTACTTTCAAGCATGTAGCTCATAAGGCTCAAATGAAGGCACTAAATTTCAGAGTTAGGAAATGGAAAACACTCTATAAATGAAAGAGGTGCTGAAGTCTTATTAGACATGAATATGAAGAATTATTTAGCTTTTCCTAGCAACACATTTTTTTCAATCTCCTTTAAGGAATTATAGGAACATAAGTCAACAGTTTTTCAGCCTCCACAAGGGTGGTTTGCATGAATATGTTCCAATAAGAATGTCTACAACTCTCTTGGGCATGAGGTCAGAGGTCCCGGCTTGGCATCAACACTATGAAAGACGCAGCTCATCTGTTTTGCCCATCGTGGGCCACTCACAGATGGACACAGAGAAATCTCTGCTTCTGATACATCTGACAGCTAGCAGTGCCTGGAGATACATGGAGGATAACCAGCTTCAGGATTACTCATTGAAAAAGGATAGATGGAGGGAGGATGTCTGAGCTCTTACTCTGAAATGGGCTGCTAGTTCTCAGATAGTTATCCTCCACCAAGTGTGTAATGCTCATGATCGTTCTACCACTGAGCTCTGATGTCCATCAAAGCCCTTGGTTTTGCTCAGCTATGAAATGATGATTGATAATGTACATTTCATGTTTCTTTTGTCATCTTGAAAATTTCAGTTCATTTTCTCTTCCCTCCCTCCTTGCCTTCTTTCCTTCCTTTTATTTAATATATTTTTTTGTGGTACTAGGATTGAACCCAGGAGCATTCTATGTCTGAGCTATACTCTCAGCCCAAATAAAAAGATTTTATTTATTTTTTATTTGGAAACAGGGTCTTTCTAAATTCCTGAGAGCCTTGCTATGTTGTTGAGGCCGGCCTCAAACCTGCGATCCTCCTATCTCAGCCTCCTAAGTTGTGCACCTGCACCGCCATGTGTGACTCAGTTCCTCATTTTCTAACAGTTACTGTACTCCATACTGTCTGCTTTGCATAAGTTACTTCATTTACTCAGTTCTTTAATTATATTTTTATTCAATTCTCACTGGTGTTTCTTAACTAATAAGGATCTTTGAAAAATTGTGCCAAGGGTGCTTGTTTGATTGGAAGGGTTTTATTTCATAGATGAAGTCAGCAAAATCACGTCAGCTGTCTGCTTTTCACAGACACAGAGCCTCCCTTAGATGGTGTATTCCTGGAGCTCTGCTTGGCTCTGAATATTTATGTTTCATCTGCTTTTGTCCGCCTTGTACATTAGCATGCACTGAAGAGTCAAGTGACTTTAAATGCTCTATTTTCCCCCTCTAAATTCACATCAGTTACTCCCACATGTTCGTGTTAGCTGACTCTCCTTGGAAGGAAATCTCAGATAAAATGATCTCATTCATTATATTCCAGTTGTTTTAGTTTTTAATTATGCAATAATGATATGTAGATTATTTCTCATTGTAAAAGAAAATGTATTTCATAGTTTTGTTAAGGAAGTTAAAGGGCAATTGCAAGAATATGCTAAAACATAAAGCAAACATTTTAGAATTATGTTAATTACTTTAGGTTAGATTAACATCTATTAGAATCATTAGCGTTATATTATGATAATGAAAGAACATATTATTTCCAAATAAATAAGGACAATCATTTCATTATTTTATTTTTATTTACTTGCTAATTTATTTATTTTGGTATGAGAGATTGAACCCAGAGGCATTCTACCTCTGAGATAAAGCTCCAACCCTTTTTATTTATTTATTTTATTTTGAAACAGAGTTTTGCTAAGCTACAACATTCTGGCCTGAAACCTGTGATCTTCCTAACCTCAGCTTCTCAAGTTTTGGGATTACAGGCATGCACCATTGCACTTGGATTATCTCATAATTTTAAAATTAGTGATGGTTAAAATATTATCTGACCTCTGAAATATTGTAATTCTATTTTACCCAATATTTATAATAGTATTTCAAGGGTTCAAGGTGTATACATAAATATATGTGTATTTATTTACATTTGTGTGCATATATGTCTATATAGCTGCTGGAAAACTACATAATCTAATATTAAATTGCCAGATGTTTAAAGGACTTAATCAGAAAATTATTACTTGAAAAAAGTGCATATTAATCAGGGTCATAATTCATTTCTGGAAGTTAATTTATAATTTGAATTACTAAAAAATGCATAATAGAAACTTTCGCATATACTTAATTTATAATTTGAATTACTAAAAAATTGCATAATAGAAACTTTCTCATATACTTAAAGGGTTTTCTCAATGAAATGACAAAATTAAAATCTGGAAGTTTTATTATTCAAATGTTTTGAGTTATGTGTTGGCTCCTTTCAAAGGGCCCATTACATTTGTACTTATACTTACTTATTTTAATCCTCATTTTTTATTGAGATTTAATTCTCAAATCATAAATTTGCTTTTTATATAATACAATACCATCTACATTCACAAAGATGCTCAACCAGCACCACTATTTCATCCCGGAGTATTTTTGTTACCTTAAAAAAATCCAGCATTGCCGGGCGTGGTGGCGCACGCTTGTAATCCCAGCATTTGGGAGGCTGAGACCGGAGGATCTGGGTTGGCGGCCAGCCTCAACTACCTAGTGAGGCACTCCACAACTTAGTGAGACTCTGTTTCAAAAAAAGATAGGACTGGGGGTAAAACTCGGAAGTGGAATGCCCCTGCGTTCAATCCCTAGTACCGCAAAAAAAAAAAAAAAAAGAACCCAGCATCCACCATAAATCCCCACTCCTCCTGCCAACAACACTGCTTCAGGCTCTGGAAACCAACAAAATGTATTTTCCAATATTACACAGAAATAAATCATATAATCTGGGCTTTTTTTGAGTATGGATTCAACCTTTTTTTCATGTACTATTTACTCACGTGAATATCTTCTCTAGAGAAATGTCTACCGAGTAATTTGTTCACCATATTCAGATTATTTGTCTTTTTAAATATTGAATGGAAAAATCCTTTCATATGTGCTGGATCATAGCCCCTTGAGGATGTTATATGCATATATTTCTCCCATTCTGTGGAATGTCATTTCAATTTTCTAAAAGTGTGCTTTGAAACACAAAAGTTTTTAACTTGATGAAGTCCAACTTATATTTATTGCTATTATTATTATTATTGTTTGTGTTTTCAAATCATTGTCAAACTCAAGGTCATATAGATTTATGCCTATGATTTATTCTAAGAGTTTTATAATTTGGGTTGTTTTAATTATTTAATAAATTTTGATGGGATGTTTATTTATTTAGGTTTTGGTGCTATTTTGTGGTTAATTTTTTCTGCTTCTAAATGCTACCTGGACATGGTGGCACACACTTGTAATCCCTGTATTTGGAAGTCTGATACAGGAGGATTGCAGCTTCTCAGCCAGCCTCAGCTACTTAGTGAGGCCCTCTGCAACTTAGTGAGAACCTGTTTCAAAATAAAGAATAAAAAATAAGACTGGGGATGTATCTCAGAGGTAGAATGCCCTTGGGTCCAATCCCCAATTCTGGAAAAAAAAAAAAAAAAAAAAAAAAAAAGCTACATGCTTTGATGCTATTATAAATGGAACTGTGTTTTTCATTTTTTCTTGTTCAGTGCTAGTGTATAAAAATATAATTGATTTTTACATATTGAGCTTGAAACTTGGTACCCTGCTAGATTTGTTTATTCACATTGTATGTGTGTGTATTCCTTTATTTATTAATTCATTTAATATACATTCAGATTCTTTTTTCCTTTTTTTCTTCCCAATCTAGATGCTTTTTTACATTTTCATGCCTAGTTATCCTTGCTAGAACCTCCAGCAAAACAGGAATGGAAGTTGTGAAGGCAAACAACTTCATCTCACCACCTCATCACAGATCTATTAATAGTGTATTGGATGTGAGCTTCTCACATAACTCTTTATTGACATGAGGAAGTTTTCTTCTACTCAGAGTTTCTGAGCATTTTTTTATCATAAAAGAATATTGGATTTTACAATATACTTTAAGAGGATCATGTGGTTTTTCCCATTTTTCTAGTAATAAGTTTTAATATATTTATTGATTCTCATATGCTGAATCAATTATGCATTCCTGGAATAAATCCCATTTGATGATTGCCTGTTTCTAGATTCGGTTGCTAGTATTGTGTGTGTGTGTGTGTGTGTGTGTGTGTGTGTGTGTGTGTGTACACCAGTTAGTAATCTTGCTGAAAATGTCTTGAAGTGATGAGCTACTTCAATATTCTGTCTTTATCTTCACCATGTGACAGTTTGATTAAAAAGTGTTTCATGAATGGATGTCGAAATTGTTAAGTGCAATTTGCTGTAATTTGTTGTTCTTATTGGATATGTATATTGAAGTATTTAATTAAATTTGGGATTATTTTTAACAACTAATTCTTAAAATATTCAGATATCAATGTTTCTTGATTTCTTCACTGCTGGGGATCAAGCCCAGGGTGTTGACCATGGTAAGCAAGGTCTCTAACACTGAGCTATAACTTCAGCCCTTCAAATATTTTTCCTCCCATTTGTATTTCTTCTCTGCTTATGGACCTCCCAGTGTGTATATTGTGTGCTTTATCATGACTCAAAGATCTCCTAGGCTTTCCTCCTTTATTTTTAACTATTTTCTGTTCTTTTCTGAGAGGAAGTCATTTTATTTGACCATTTTCACGTTTCTTGAGTCTTTCTTCACAAAGCTCAGATCTTCTGCTGAACCTCACTAGGAAGTATTTTTTATCTTATTGTACTTTTCAACCTCATAATTGCTGTTTATTTTTATACCATTTCTACCACTCGATTGATACTCTCCATTTATTTAGCTATCACTGTATTTTCCTTGATTATCTAGGCATGGTCACTTTTTAGTTTCTTAAACATTAGAATATCTTATATGAAGTCTTCATCAAGTAAATTAAATACCCCGAACTTCTTTGGGGAGTTTCTATTGAATTTTTTTTCCTTTTTGTGGGCCCAAAATCATGCTATTTTTAATCTCTTGATCTTTTAATTTTTTGTATAAGATTGCATTTTAATAACATAAAGTGATTACTATAAAAACCAGCTCCCCAGGACTGCCAGATTCATTAATGATTTTGCTGTTTGTTTAGTTACTTTCTTGGACTAATTCTTTAAAATCTGTATTCTTAGTTATGTGTTGGCAGTATATTTCTGTTCAGTTAGCTTAGTGATCAGCTCATAATTCTCCAAATTCCTAGAACTAGCAACTAATGGTGATGGTTTTTCAGCTATGAATACGTTTCACAACATACCTTCACACTCAGGCAGTTTATGACTTTACCTTAAGCCTTCATATCCTATTCACACAGGCCTTCAAAGTTGAGCAAAAGTGTGAGGTATACGTTGGTCTTTCCTGAACATACAAACAGACCTTCACAGATTGCTGACATTCCAAGTTTCCTGAGATATATCAGAAATTGTAAAAGTTCCCTTTGTACATCAACTTCTCTTCTTATTCCCTGCCTTTTACTTCTACATTTGGCTTTTTTTTTTTTTTTGCTTATTTATTTGTTCTCTGAGAACCGTGATATTAATCAATAATAGCTGGTAGTTTTTAACAAATGTTCCTGGGGTAATAGCTATTTTCACAGCATAGGATCAAACTCAGGTCACAGAAACAAAATT